>JBCFXI010000774.1:0-108769 GCA_038496175.1 Ampulex compressa
AGAGCTGATATTGCAAGGCTTGTGTGTGAAAAAGTTCTATTAATTCTACACAGTAGTTTTTGGTTGGTGAAAAACGAAAAACAAAACGAAATGACTTTCCGAACAACCCAATACATCTCGTTCAACTGCGGTCCCGAAGCATTCGAGACGTACCTGAAGGAAGTCGGGCAATATGTAGCCCGACCAGCCCCTCGCCCGTACTCGTTCTGGGGGACTTAAACGCCCACGCCAGGGCGGCAGCAGTGGAGCTCTGTCTGCTGAATCAGGGCTCCACACTAACGTGCGTATGGTAGCAGGGGCAGTCCATCGTTGATCTGACGTGGGCCAACTCCGCCCCTACGCGTCGCATGTCCGGCTGGCGAGTGGCGGTCGAGATGGACACTCTCTCGGACCATTTTTACGTTCTGATGGACGTGTTCGCCAATCGTTGGGTAAACCAGTCTCGACACGGTCGCTCGGACAGCAACACACCACCGCGATAGTCGCTGAGGCAACTAGACGAGGACCTGGCTGCGGCCCACGTCGTGACCTGGCCAGGGCGCAATCCGGCCGAGCACGTCGACGTGAGGGCGGAGTCTGAGTGGCTCCGGAGAGCAATAACGGCCGTATGTGACGCCGCCATACCCCAGGCCAGACTCCGTGCGTCTCGCCCGGTGTACTGCTGATCGGGCGTGATAACAGACCTGCGTGCATCGTGTGCGCGGTACATCCGTGTCCGCAGAAGGCGGAATCGCGACGAGGCGTGGGTTGCCGAGGTATATAAGGACTTCCGCGCCGCAAAGGAGGCTTTCAGGCAGGCCATCAGAGAAGCCAAGGCCCAGGCGTGCCAGGATGTCTTTGGGACTCTGAACAGGGACCGATGGGGGCGCCCGTATCAATTGATAATGGGTAAGGTTCCTCCATGGTTCCCTCCGATCACGGAGTTCGTTAACCCCAGCTTCTTGGGGAGTCGTCTCGGCGCTCTTCCCCGACTCTCCGGGGAGAGTGTCGCGGCGGCCCCCGCCTGACACTCTGCCGCCCCCTCCCCCCATCTGGTCCGACGAGCTGGGGGTCACGAGAGGGGAGCTGTGCAAGGCTTTTAAGTGCCTCGAAGCCCGACGTATTGCGCCGGGTCCCGACGACATCCCTGGACATGCCTGGGTCTTGACGCGAGGTGTTCTCGGGGCCAGACTGGCGGAGCTAATTAATGACTTCCCCCTGTCTGGCCAGTTCCCCTCACTATGCAGGCGGAGCTTTATTTAAAGGCTGTGGAGGCTGGTCCTTCTTAGAAAGTGTGCCGGCCGGCTGAGTCTCTTTCGGCGTACCGGCCGATCTGCCTGCTCGACGACGTGGGAAAGCTGTTTGAGCCAATCATAACTTTCCGCCTCGTCGGGCATCTGTACGGTGTAGGCTCCGATCTGGTCGAGAGCCAGTTTGGCTTCAGAGTGGGTCGCTCGATCGTCGATGCGGTCTTGCATAGCAGGGTCCACTTTGACACGGCCGTCTCTCGAGGCGGGGTGGCGGTGACGGTATCGCTAGATATCGTCAACGCATTCAACACCCACCCCTGGGAGGCCATCCTGGAGCGGCTCCGATACCATGAAGTGCCAACCTACCTCCAGAATATAATCGGTGACTATCTATCGGACAGGTGGGTAGAATAGAGAATCGGTGTGGTGTCCCACAGGGGTCCGTCCTGCGGCCGATCCTATAGAGATTCGGATACCATGCAGTCTTGCGAGTTCACCTTCCTCCCGGTGTCAGTTTGACGTGTTACGCGGATGACACGTTCGTGGTGGTCATCGGGGAGGACTTCAGACGGAGACTCCGCCTCGTCGAATGCGCTGTGGTCTGCGTCATCCGGAAAATAAAGGAGCTGGGACTTCGCGTGGCTCCCCACAAAACGGAGGCGTTGTGATTCTACAACCCTCGCCGCCGTGGGGAGCCGCCCAGGAACCGGCTCCAGGTAGGTCAGGCCGAAGTCGAGGTGGGCCCTGGGATGAAATACCTGGGACTCACCTTGGACTGCCAGTGGCGTTTTGCCGCCCACTTCGATCGCCTGGCCTCCCGGGCGGAACGGATGACCGGCTGGGTAGGTCGCTTCCCCCAAACCTTGGGGGGCCTCAGGAGAGGGTCCGCCGCCTTTATGCGCGGGTCGTACGGTCCGTGGCCCTGTACGGGGCCCCGGTATGGTCGCGCGACCTGATGGTCAGCCGGCACAACCGGGAACGGCTGCGGGGGATTGAGAGGCGGATGGCCATCAGAATCGCGCGAGCATACCGCACGGCCTTCCACGCAGCGATAATGGTTCTGGCGGACAGCTCCTTATGGAACTGTTAGCGGAAGAGACGCGGGAGCTGTAAATGGAAATGCCCCGTCAGAAGCGGCGATCGATTTGGGAGCCGTGAAGTGTCAAGCCCGGCAGCGCGCTGCCGCAGCTGTCCTGCCTAGCCTCGAGAAGTGGCTGGGCAAGACCTGGGGACTGTTGACCTACCGGATGACACAGGTACTCACCGGGTATGGATGCTTCGGTGAGTACCTGTGTCGGATTAAGAAGGAACGGACGACGCAGCGTCACAACTGCCCCGATGCGCAGGGCATGGCGTAGCACACGCTGGAATATTGCCCAGCGTGGAAAAGTCTTCGTCGTGTCCTGCAAAGTGAAGTAGGTATGGACCTCTCCCTCCTTGTGATGCATCACCTTGTCGTGGAGAGGGGGCTGCAAATCTCGATGATCCTTGGGGCTATGTCGACTGGGGCGAAAGCTCCTGGCAAGTACAACCATGCCGGTCAGGTTCAAGGTGAGAGGCCTGGCTAAGAATGCGCCACCCCCAGGGGCTAGCAGTGTGACTACTAGGCACGGGTTTTGCGCAGCTGAGGTTCCCGAGCTGGGAACGGACAAGCGCCATCCATCTGATAATACCGAAAGTTCCGCAGCCCCTTCAACAACCATCGCAGGGCGTGGCAGTGGTACGTTGCGGCTTGAGGAAACCGGGGGGCTTGGCTTAACCGCCCGGCCCGCGAGGAGAAAACCTGTTTAAAAAAAACCCTCAATCCTCAGGCATGGTACGCATCGAGACGACACATGGCCAGAGAGTATGTCCGATCGCGAGCTACCAACTTCTGGGTACCTGCCGACGCCCAGTCGTATTAGGCTTGCCCGGGTAAAGCGGCTCTACCCGGGTGTACCTTTTTTCCGACCCCACTCGTGGAACGACTATGGAATGTGCAAGAAAAAACAAAACCCAAGACGTGAAAAAAGTGGCGGTAAGATTGCAAGAGCTTCCGTGTGATGGCAAGGCGTGCTGCGATAGTCGCGTGGCAAAAAAGGATACAATTCCCTCGAAGGGGGCTGTAAGTGTGAGTGGCACACGTATACAGCCAACTATGCGCCTCTCCAGGGCGAAGTGTGCGGCACAGGCTCTACTGGCAGCCACTCGCCGGTGCGGTTCCCCGGCTAGCGTGTCCTCCACTTTAGCCACGTCAGCCAACCTGGGATACGACGGGGAGTCGGACGCATCGTCTGTGGCGCGTGGGTCGCGGGGCTCATCCGCATCACGCACATCAAAGCAAAAGGCGGCTACATCGGAGGAGCCGTCTGGGAAATATTGTCGGACATCCCGCAAAGCTCTGCCCTCGGAGGAAGAGGTTCAGTCTATGATGGGGCCTCTCCGGGCGGACGAGTTAGGCTCGAGAATAATCGAGCACATGGCGACCGTGGAGCGCGTCTCATTGAGGTCTAGCAACCTCAAGGGGGACTTTGTCCACCAGTTGTGGTTGGCTGCAAGGATAACCCGTGCGGCAAAGTATGGAGCTGATCAGGCGTTCGAGGGACTCCAATGAGACCTTCGAAAGGGAATACCTCCACCTTCGAGCGGAGGTTGGCAGTCTGAGGGAGGATGCGGCCGCCCTAAGAAAGAAGGCGACGAACGTGCGTGATGTCCCGACAAGGGAGACACCATGTGCGCCAAGTGGAGAGCCTTCGACAACCACACTGACGCCTCCGATCACGGCGAGAGTACCGGGACAGCGACCGAACCGCCAAAAGGCAACAGGCAAGAGGACAGCGGCAATCCAGGCAGAAATGTCGCCCGCTGCCCTCTTGCAACAGGTCAGCGCTTTAATAGAAGGAAAGTTTGATCTTCTCAAGAGGAAGCTCGCGGGAGAGAGACGGGCGCCGAGGGTAACCTCCTCTGACCCGTCGTTGCGTGAGCAATCACGTAGCAGACGGAGAAATCGCAAGGGAGTGCTGAAGCTCGTTGGTGGAGCAAATCCTGCTGTCATGGCGCAGGCAGTCAGGACTAGGGGTACGAGCTCTGTCATACCACTTTCAAGGCCCATAGCCGCATCGTCCCCAATACGGGGACCACTTGCCCTATCGTAGACGGAGGTGATTGGGCGTAAAGCCAAGAAGGCGCAGTAGCGGTCAAAGCAAATGGCAGCCGCTGCTAGCACCGAAAAGAAAAGTACCGCTGCACCAATCAGCAGAAAAAGTAGTCCTAAAGGTACAGAACTAACTCGGCTGCCAAACACGACAGCGGTCACCATCACCGTTCCCCCTGAAGGAAAGATCACGTATGCGCAGGCGATGGCCACCGCCAGGGAGAAGGTGGACCTAGCGGAGATTGGCATAGCCGCTATGCGCCCCAGATGCGCGGTCACCGGGGGACTGGTTTTAGAGATCCCTGGCCCGGAGGGAACTACAAAAGCGGCAACACTAGCCGCAAAAATGGCAGGCACCGAGGCAAGGGTCGTCCATCCCTCAAAGAAGGCGGAGATTTGCCTACGAGGGTTAGACGATTCTATCACGCCTCCGGAGGTGTTCAGCGGCCCTGGCCGCAGCCGGTAGATATCAAGTGGGGGACGTGAAAATCGGTGAAGTCTGTTCCTACCCCTCTGGCATGGGCACGATCCGGGCCCAATTCCCGCTCGCGACGGCCAGGAAACTGGCCGCGTCTGGCCACTTCCTGGTTGGGTGGTCATCTGCCTGCGTGGAGGCACTGCCCGCGCGCCTACTGCGGTGCTTTTGGTGCCTGGAGCTCGGTCGCAGAGGCTCTAGGTGCCCGAGTACTGTGGACCGCAGTGAGCGGTGCTATAGGTATGGCAGCGCCGACCATCGAGCCGCGCAGTGTGCAGCGGCACCCAAGTGCCCGTTGTGCAGTGACCTTGGGCGGAGGGCCGACCGCTGGGTCGGCGGCACGTCTTGTGTTCCAACTCTCTCTAAAAGGAGGGGGAATCGGGAGAAGGCGCGGGACTTGTCGGCCCTGGCAACAGAGCCGCCTGCTCACCTGTCAGGTCTATCATCCGAACCAGGGCTTTGTGGCTCCGGTAAAGCGGCAGGGCCCTTCCGCCCTGAGCTGGCAGAGTAGCAGCGGCAGCTAGCCTGGAGGAGGTGATGGACATAAACTAAATTCATGTCCCATCCTCTCCTTCAGGACAATTTGAACCACTCGCGCGGGGCCCAGGATCTTATGATCCAGGCCCTGCGCGAGTGGAACATCGGGCTGGTTATCGCCGCGGAGCCGTATCGCGTTTTGAACCACCCAGATTGGGTGGGGGATGCGCGCGGCCTCGTCAGGATCGTTAGGTTCGGCATGCCGCGATCCTCGTCCTTCGTGCTGCTAGAGTGCGGCGCTGGGTTTGCGGCGGCAAAGTGAGGGAACATCGCGGTGGTGGGATGCTACATCTCGCCCAACTGCGGTCTCGAAGTGTTCGAGACATAGCTGGGCGAGGTTGGAAGATGCGTCTCCCGACTTGCCCCTCGCCCGGTACTCGTTCTTGGGGACTTCAACGTCCACGCCACGGCGTGGGGATCTCCCAGGGACGACGCACGCGGGCGAGCTATGCTCGACTGAGTGGCAGAGGTGGAGCTACGGCTTCTTAACCCGGGCTCTACTCCGCCGTGCGTAAGACAGCAGGGGCAGTCCATTGCCGACCTGACATGGGAAATCCCTGCCGCAGCACGTCGCGTGTCGGGCTGGCGGGTGGCGGCCGAGATGGAATCCCCGTTGGACCATTTCTATATCCGGATAAATGTAGCCGCTTCTTGCCAGGGTAATTTATCCCGGCACTGTCGCTCAGTGAGCAATGCACCGCCGCGATGGTCGCTTAGTCGACTAAACGAGGACGCCCTGATCGCGACAGCCCACGCCGTGGTCTGGCCGGACCGCACCCTGACTGGACCCGTCGACGTACGGGCGGGGTCTGAATAGTTCCGGGGCGCTACGGCGGCTGTCTGTGACGTCGCCATTCGTACTGGTGGTCGGGCGCGATTGCGGACCTGTGATCTGCGTGCATACGTGCCCGGCGCCGATACACGCGTGCGCGACGAAGACGAGACCGCGACGAGGCGTGGGTCGTAGAGAGCTATAATTCCTTCAGGGACGCGCAGCGATCCTTAAGGCAGGCCATCAAAGAAGCTAAGTCCCAGGCATGGAAGGAGCTCCTTGGGACTCTTGACAGGGACCCATAGGGAGGCCGTACCGTATTGTTCTGGGTAAGCTTCACCAACGGGGCCCTCCGATGGCGGAGTCCCTTGACCCCCAGTTCGTTTGAGATCTTGTCGCGGCACTCTTCCCGGAATCGCCGGAGGGAGTGTTGCGGCGGCCTCAGCCCGAAAGTGAGCCGGACCATACCATCTGGTTCGACAAGCTGGGGGTCTCGAGAGAGGAGCTGTCCGGGGCTATCGAGCGACTTGGGGCCCGACGCAATGCACCTGGTGCCGACGGCATCCCCGGACGCGCCTGGATCTTGGCCCTAGGCGTCCTCGGGGCCAGACTGATGGAGCTGTTTAACAGCTGCCTCCAATCTGGTCTATTGCCCTCACTGTGCAAGCGGAGCAGATTGGTCCTTATCAGGAAGGAAGGTCGGCCCGCTGAGTCTCCTACAGCATACCGCCCGATCTGTCAGCTCGACGAGGTGGGAAAACTGCTCACGCGAATCATCGCTTCCCGCCTCGTCGGGCACCTGTCCGGGATAGGTCCAGATCTGGTCGAGTGCCAGTATGGGTTCCGAGTGGGCCGCTCCACCGTGGACGCGGTTAGGAGTGTACGTGCTCACTCGAACTCGGCCGTCTCCCGGGGTGGAGTGGCGTTAGCGGGTCGCTAGGTACCGTCAACGCGTTTAACACCCTGCTCTGAGGGGCCATCCTAGGAGGTCTTCGGTGCCACCGGGTACCGATGTACCTCCAGGATACGATCGGGTCCTATTTGTCGGGCAGGTGGGTAGAATACCCAGACAGGTCGAGCGCCATGGTGACGAGGGAGACGCGGTGCGGTGTCCCGCACGGGTCCGTGTTCGGGCCTATACTGTGGGACATCGCATACGATGAGGTCCTGCGGGTCGCCATCCCGCGGGGATCAGCATAGCGTGCTACGCGGACGACACAATGGTGCTGACCACCGGGGAGGATTACAGAAGGACGCCCCGCCTCGCCGAATGCGGCGTGGCCTACGTCGTCCGAAGGATAGAGGAGCTGGGACTTCGCGTAGCTCCCCATAAAACGGAGACATTGTGGTTCTACAATCCCCCGCCGCCGTGGGGAGCCGCCCAGGTCCCGACTCCAGGTAGGTCAGGTCGAAGTCGAGGTGGGCCCTGGGATGAAATACCTGGGGCTCACCTTGGACGACCAGTGGCGCTTTGCGGCCCACTTTGATTGTCTGACCCCGCGAGCGGAACAGATAGCACTCCTTTTGGGCCGGCTTCTCCCGAATCTTGGGGGGCCACGGGAGGTGTCCGCCGCGTATACGCGGGGGTCGTGCAGTCCATCATTATGTACGGGGCCCCGGTCTGGGCGCGCGACCTGATGGCCGGTCGTCACAGCCGTGACAAATTGCGACGGATCGAAAGGCGGCTGGCAGTCAGGATCGCGCAGGCGTATCGCACTGCCTCCTACGCGGCGGCGATGTTCCTGCCGGGGCATCTCCCTATGGAGCTTACTCGTAGTTCCTGGTGCCCCCCCCCCCCTCCACCAGCGCTTAGGATGGCCGCCGTGGGGGTTTTAGCCGGTATGAATCCGGCACACCCCCGTCTCTTCGCCCCCAGGGAACCTATGAAGCTTTCCCCCACGAAAAAAAAAGGTATGGACCTCTCGCTGCCAACAGTCGTGCGAACGATGCTGCGCAACGAGAGGACCAGGCGCGCCGTGGCCTCCTTCTGCGAGGAGGTCATGCTGCAAACGAAGGCCGCTCAGCGGATCCTCGAGAGAGAGGACCCGTCGCGCCGTTGAAGGGATCGAGGTCGCGGGGGGCGTAGGCGGCCCCTGTCGCCACCGCCCGTTTAATTTTTTTTTGTATAGTGTTACGATTGAGGGCGCACTATAGCGCCCATTGCGCCACTCGCACCACGAGGGGGGGGGGGGGGCATGCAAGCGATCCAAGTGGGGGCTTGGCCGGCATTGCACGCAACTCCCCGGAGGGGGGAGGCAGCGTCTGCATAGCGGTCATGCGGCGCCATCAAGTTAGCTAAGGAAGCTGGAGGTCTCCTGACCCCCCAAGCAAGGGTCGCCACGGCGACGCAGCGTAGGGGGTGGGCACCGTGAGGTGTTGCTTGTAGTTCCCGTTGCCCCCCCCCCCCTCACTGTGCTTAGGATGGCCGCCGTGGGGGTTTTAGCCGATAGAAATTCGGCACTACCCCTGCCCTCCTCCCCAAGGCGCAGGAGAGTCTATTAAGATTTCCCTCACGTAAAAAAAAGGCGTTCTGAAAAAAAAACAGACTTCGTTTATTCTCCAGAAACCCACACACAACCACTGCTGCCGGTTGGTTGTGCAGGGAGTGAGGCCTTCCTCGGTGACCATAATCTCTGCTACAGTTGCCACGTTCAATATCCAATACCGAGCGTAGCTTGGAGTGCGGTCAATGTATCCATGCCCAGTAAATCTTCCTAGATTAGTGCGTGTAGGACAAGACATCGGATGGTGACCACTTGGCCTATGATGCGTGCTATCAGCTCGACCTTCCCTGAACGGCGGCCGAAAAACCGTCGACGATTCGCACTTGCAAGTCGGTGCGGCAGGTGTGATCGTCGTTTTAATGGCTTCACTAGGCCATATCTTGACGGAGGTAGGAGCGGAGGACCCCGGTATCGACTAGGCTGCCGAAGGTCCTTTCGCCCATGGTGAAAGGGACGATTAGGCGGTGGTCGTTGGTGCTTATCGGGGCGACCGCAGGTCGCTTTTTGGCGCTGCTGGTTCGTCGTTTCCCGACGGTTGCCAGCACGGGCACCGAGTGCACTGCTGTCCCTTTATGACGCAGTGGGAGCAGAGGGGTTTTCCGGGACGGCGACATTCGTGTCGCAGGCGGTCTCACTGCCCGCAACCCTAGCACTGGGCGGCTCGGTTATATGACGAGATAATGGCTGCTGCGTGAAGGGTGTGCTTTTAGAAATTAGTGTGCGTCGCCCGGATGCTGAGTAGCATTTCATGTTCCACTGCGCGGGCGCAGAATGCGTCCGTAGTGGTTGCTCTCACCTCCCACCGCCGCCGCAATGACCGCTGGCATTCTTTTTCTACGTTTACCGATCACGGCCAAGCCGCCCCGCGGCGCCCGTGGATACTACCACGGTATCGGCGTTCCGATCGCGCGTACCTGCGTGCGTGGTTTTATTTTCGTTACAAGTATAATATTGTTGTGCCGGGGGATGCTTACGGATGACTCCAAAACGTAACAGAACACAAAAATTACAATTCGATAACAACCAGAGACAATTTATTGATATACAATAGGATACTTCGCACAATGTACAGATCGCGTCCGGCAATGGCGCAGTCGGCGTGCTTTCTCTCTCGAATCTACTGTTGTGTACAATCCTGTTGACAACCGTTCCTCTGCTGGCACAACGCGGCATCCTTAGCCGGCGTTACATTATCCTCCTCCTCGAACCTGCTTGGATCGAGTACCTCTATCTAAAAAGAAGTAAAGTATGTGGAATTTAACTTTTTACCCAGATGACTTTTATAGATAGCCGCCTTAACATTCGTCTTTCGACTCAGGAGAAAGCTACTTAAAAACTCTGAGCAAGACGCCGGTACTCTTCTCGTCTGGCTACGCAGAAGACCGCTTTTCTGAAGATGTTCCGACCGCTCCTCGCCCTTCCTATTGCCTCCACGTCAGGGTTCCTCTTGCTCCAGAACTTCTCCGGCGGATTCTTCCCCAGTCAGGTAGGGCCACTACTCTCGACATGCCACCGTCCAACCATCGAGGTGTCTTCTCTCAACGACTACACGGCACACACTCCGACTACGAAGTCAGAGGACTTTCACGCTCTTACAGACCCAGTAACGATCCCATCAAAGGGGCCATCCTCTGAGGAAGAGGATGCCACTTCCTCAGACTCCTCTGACGTGCAGGAAGGGAGCCCACCGCAGGCCAGGTGAAGCCCTCGCTCTCGGCTTCTACGACGCGCCATTCTCTTTCTGAGCGAAGACATCCTCATCCTCTATTCCTCGAACCTCTTTATCCGTAACGTGCCAAACGGTTGATGTGGATGATTTTTGGCTTTGACAACGGCAAAGGAATTATGCGGTAAAACAATTCGTTCAGCCGGTCTCGTACCATATACGGTTCTTATTTGATTTACTGTATTATACTGGTATTTGATTGTACTTTTGGGCATCTTCCTTCCATGGGTTGTACAGTTAGACTTGTTGTCCTGGAGAAAATGTAATGGGTTTTGCGAAAGAATAGTACCAGGACTTCGTCCTCTCGGTACCAATTTGCATTCGCTGACGCACGAAACCGTGGTATTCCTGTATCCGTTTCCTGGTTTCACCGACCAACTCGTTTTCTTCCTTTCGCTTTAAGGGTTCAGCTCCTCGTATTAAATCCAAAGGAAGGCGTAATTCCCGACCCATGAGAACCATTCCCGAGTCGTTTTGCGTCAGCTCCTGGCAAAATAACCAGTATGCCAGCAAGAAAATCGAAATCTATTTGTAGCAGTCTTTCTGGTGTTTTGAAACAAACTGGGACAAATATATCGGTAAAGTCCTGATCATCCGCTCGACGAGTCCATCTGACTGAGGGTGTAAAGGAAATGTTCTCTTCTTCTTGATGCCCAACATTTTTAGCAACTATTTGCAGACGTTGGACTCGAAACTTCGACCCTGATCTGAATGCAACTTTAGCGGTAGTCCATGCCTGCTGACCACTTCCTTTAGCAGAGTCTTCGCAATGGTCATCGCCTGCTGGTTCGGCAATGGAAAAATTTCGGACCACTTCGAAAAATAATCCATTACGACGAGCGCGTATCTGCTCCCAGCCGAAGACTTTGACAAGGGACCCACAACGTCAGGCGCCAACCTCTCAAAAGGTGCCCCGACGTTATAAACCTCTAGGGTCCCTCTTTCCTTGAAGCGCAAGCTTGACATCGGCGACACCATTCTTCTACGTCTTCACGGTGGTACAGCCAGAAGAACCTTTGGCGCACCTTCGCCAACGTTTTCCGGATTCCAAAGTGTCCTCCGGTGGTGACGTTATGGCATCCACTCAACGCTTCCACCACCTTGCTTTTCGCGACCACAAGCAAACAAGTTGTGTCCTTGCCGTTTGCCGAATCTCATTTCCAGACCAAGACACCTTGTCGCATCACCAAGGAGTCTCAAGATTTCCAAAAAAATTTCGCTCTAAGAAGCAGCGCAAAAACATCCTGCCTATTAGGCTTACTACCTTCTATCTTGCATTGGCGGATGAAGCCCATGTCTTCGTCGTCCTGTTACGCTCTTTTCCTTTCCTCTTCATCATGCACGTGAAAAGTGACTCGTAGCACTCTGTATTCTGCTAGTCGCTTTTTCTCCTCTATTCGTGTACAACGTGTATACAATAATGTGTCATAAGGTCTTCTCAAAAGTCATCTGCATTTCCGTGGCTTATCCCCACACGGTGCTGGATCCCAAATTCACTGTTGTATGCGTTCAATCCAGCGCGCGATCTGTCCCTCTGGATTCTTGAAAGACATCAGCCATCTCAGGGCGGCATGATTTGTCCTATCAAGAATTTTCGTCCATAGAGATAATGATGAAAATGCTCTATGGACTTGACAACCGCCAACAGCTCTCTCCTAGTAACGCAATAATTCCTCTCTCCCTTTCCTAAGGTTTTAGAGAAATAGACGACGCCTTTCTCTTGCCCTTCGTGGATCTGAGATATCACAGTTCTTATTGCAACATTTGAAGCATCCGTATCCAATATGAAATCTTCCTCTGCGGACGGAAAGATTAGTACGGGTGCTTCAGTCAAAAGTTTATTTAGCCGTCCAAAGTTTGCCTCGCACTTCTCGGTCCATTGGAATGCTCTCTTGGCTTCTGTTAACCGCTGCAAAGGTTTCGCCATTAACGAGAAGTCTTTTACAAATTTTCGATAGTAAGTACAGAACCCCAGAAAACTGGGTGATCTGACTTATTTTCAGGAACAGGCCACTTTTGGACGGCCGCAATCTTCACAGGATCCGTCTTCACTCCGGCCCCGGAGAGTAGGTGGCCCAGGTACTTCAGCTCTTGACAGAAGAAAAACTCGGTTAAGAATATTTACAGAAATGATCGAATCTTACTGGTTAAAACTTAAGCGCAGGGAGAACGAGACTATCACGAGCGTTACTGTCGCGTCTAACTGTAATGAAAACTCGAATAGTAGTAATGGCCTTGCCCAAAAACACCGATAT
Source organism: Ampulex compressa (assembly GCA_038496175.1). Lineage (NCBI taxonomy): Eukaryota > Metazoa > Arthropoda > Insecta > Hymenoptera > Ampulicidae > Ampulex > Ampulex compressa. The sequence continues at coordinate 12,632 of JBCFXI010000774.1, forward strand.
ATATATATATTGTCTAAATTCTACCCCTCCGTAACCTGACAATTCCAAGGGTATGGCGAGGTCCTGCACGTACATCTGTGGCATGTGCGTTAGGTTCTTGTTTATCTGAGGGTTCTAGAGTCCTAGGCGTCGACAATAAATAGATGCCTTTGAGGACTCTAGGAGCCTCTTGTCGTCTTCTGGTATTAAGATGCAAAATTATGGGTCTAGATTTTGGGCGCTTGGTTCCCCTAATTTTCTGTTTACTGGGGTTTCTAAAGATCCTTGAGTTTTTCCATTTCACTATCGCTGACCTAATATTTGGGTAACTGGCATGCAGATGTTAGATTTCGCTGTGGTTTGTTTCTCGATTTCCCTTTTCCGTAAGCGTAGGGTCGGCGTACGTAATACGGTCTTCTGTCGAGAATAAAAACATCTTCTCCCATAACCAGCCAGCGTTGCAATATATTATTGAATTTGATAATTAATTCTTTAGGAGTCGTATAGTATAATTTACAAATATGTTGATTACCTTATAGCTTCCTGCGTTTTTTTTTAAACAAAAAATGGATTATCCCAATGTAACGTAAACACACCGCCGCAAGTGCGCGCCCGACCAGGTGACCGGTATCGCGGTAATACCCGCGATCGCCGCGGGGCGGCACAGCCGCGACAGGTGAACTGGCGGCTAATTACCGCGGGCCGCGATAATAAGCCGGCCCCAGTGGCGACAATTGGCACGACCGGTAATGAGCACAGTCAGCCTCACAAATATACCAGGCATACGACAGCTCCTAACCGAGGCGTCTGCTTTGCTTCTTACCTGCTTTCCTCCAGAAGTCGCGCTGGGCGTTGGTTGACGACACCAGCGGAGGAAAGCCGTCTACCTGACCGACTCGCCCCTTCGGGGGGCGCAGTCTCCTGTCGCCTCTCGACCGGACCGGTTGGTTGACGACCGTCCCTTCGAGCAACGGGCACTCGCGGCAACAAGCTCAGTGGCGGAACCACGACCCTGAGCGACGGAAACGCCACCACCCCGCTTGCGCGCCTTTCCTAGCAACCCCCTTGCTTCCGCTCGGCTAGACACAGCTTTAGTAACCGCCTGGTCTTAAGTCTTACGCCTAGCCTAGCACCGCCTACCGCCGATTCACCCCGCAAGGCAGGACGGATGACGCGCTCTCCCCGGGGGGGAGGGGGGGGTCATCCGCGGTCCTGCCCGAAAAATGGCCGCGGCTGGTCGTGTCCTGGTTAGGTGGTCCTACGCCCGCGTGGAGGCGCTGCCCGCACGTCCACTGCAGTGCTTTAGGTGCCTGGAGATCGGTCACACGGGCGCCAAGCAGTGATGCCAGGATGTGGGATTTTTCCCACTCTTACGCTCTACGGAATTCTCAGTAACGTATATACTTTACTCAAATATGGGGTATCGTTAGACCCCCGTGACAATTGAAATACGGTAGAAATTACGGCCCCTTACACGTATCTACTGATGCACATAGATACGTCCATAGAAACAATCGGCGTCGAGCTGCGACGTCAGCATGCGCATGCGCACAAACGCTGTCACGAGGGAAAAAATCCCACGTCCTGGCATCGCTGGCGCCAAGTGCTCGGGTACTGTGGACCACAGTGGGCGGTGCTATAGATGTGGCAGCGCCGACTATCGGGCCGCGCAGTGTGCAGCGGCACCTAACTACCCGCTGTGCACGGATCTTGGGCGGAGGGCCGACCGTCGGGTCGGCGGCACGTCTTGTGTCCCAACTCTCTCTAAAAGGAGGGGGAATCGGGATAAGGCGCGGGACTTTTCGGCCGGGGCAACAGGGCCGCCTGCTCTCCCATCAGGCCTATCATCCGAGCCGGAGCTTTGTGGCTCCGGCAAAGCGGCAGGGCCCTCCCGCCCTAAGCCGGCAGAGGAGCCGGCCGCAGCGGTAGCTAACCTGGAGGGGGCGATGGACATAAACTAAATTCATGTCCCATCGTCTCCTCCAGGCCATTTTAAACCACTCGTGCGGGGCCCAGCATCTCATGCTCCAAGCCCTGCGCGAGTGGAACATCGAGCTGGCGGTCGCCGCGGAGCCGTATCGCGTCCTGAACTACCCAGAGTGGGTGGGGGATGCGAACGGCCTCGTGGCGATCGTCAGGTTCGGCACGCCGCGCGCACTGTCCTTAGCGCTGATTGAGCGCGGGGCGGGATACGCGGCGGCACAGTGGGGGGACATCGCGGTGGTAGGATGTTACATCTCGCCCAACTGCGGTCTCGAAGCATTCGAGATGTACCTGAGCGAGGTCGGGCAGTGCATTGCCCGACTATCTCCTCGCCCGGTACTCGTCCCGGGGGACTTTAATGCCCATGCCACGGCGTGGAGATCCCCCAGGGATGACGCACGAGGGCAGGTGTTGCTCGATTGAGCGGCGGAGATGGAGCTCCGTCTTTTAAATCGGGGCTCCACTCCGACGTGCGTAAGATGGCGGGGACAGTCAATCGTCGATCTGACGTGGGCAACCCCTGCCGCTGCACGTCACGTGTCGGGCTGGCTGGTGGCGACCGAGATGGAAACGCTTTGGGCCCATCAATACGTCCTGATGGACGTGGCCGCCACTCGTCGGGCAAACAAGACCCGACACGGCCACCCGGCGGCAACGCACCACCGCGATGGTCGCTTAAGCGACTAGGCGAGGACCTCCTGATGGCGGCAGCCCACGTCGTGGCTTGGCCGGACCGCAATCCGGCCTAGCCCGTCGACGTGAGGGCGGAGTCCGAATGGCTCCGCGGCGCAATAACGGCCGTATGTAACACCGCCATGCCCCGGGCCAGACTTCGCCTGTCGCGCGCGGTGTACTGGTGGTCGGGCGCTATTGCGGCTCTGCGCAATACCTGTGTTCGCGCCCGACGCCGGTACACCCGCGCTCGTAGAAGACGCAACCGCGACGAGGCGTGGGTCGCCGAGCTGCACGATGGCTTCCGTGAGGCCCAGGGAGCCCTCAGGCAGGCCATCACCGCGGCCAAGGCCCAGGCTTGGACAGAGCTCCTCGGGACTCTGGATAGGGACCCATGGGGGCGCCCATAACGAGTGGTAATGGGTAAGATTCGCCCATGGGTCCCTCCAATTACGGAGTCCCTAGACCCTCAGCTTCTTGGGGGGGTCGTCTCGGCTCTCTTTCCGGACTCTCCGGGGAGAGTGTCGGTGCGACCCCCGCCTGACACCCTGCCGGACCCCACCATCTGGTCCGACGAGCTGGGGGTAACGAGAGGGGAGTTGTTCAGGGCTTTTAGACGCCTCGAGGTCCGACGCACCGCGCCGGGTCCCGACGGCATCCCGGAACGGGCCTGGGTCTTGACGCGCGGCGTCCTCGGGGCCAGATTAGCGGAGCTATGTAATGGCTGCCTCCAGTCTGGCCAGTTCCCCCCACTGTCAAGGCGGAGGCTTGGTCCTTAGGAGAAAGGAGGGCCGGCCCGCAGAGTCTCCCTCGTCATACCGGCCGATTTGTCTGCTCGACGACGTGGGAAAGCTGTTTGAACGCATAATAGCTTCCCGCCTCGTCGAGCACCTGTCCGGCGTAGGCCCCGATCTGGCCGAGAGCCAGTTTGGCTTCAGAGTGGGTCACTCGACCCTCGACGCGGTCTTGCGTGTGAGGGCCCGCTCCGACTCGGCCGTCTTTCGGGACGAGGTGGCGTTGGCGATATCGCTAGATATCGTCAACGCATTCAACACCCTCCCGTGGGAGGTGCCAACCTACCTCAGGGACTACCTATCGGGCAGGTGGGTAGAATACCCGGATAGGTCGGGCACGCTAGTCGTGCGGGAGACTCGGTGCGGTATCCCACAGGGGTCTGTCCTGGAGCCAATCCTGTGAGACATCGAATACAATGCGGTCTTCCGGGCCGACCCCCCCCCCCCCCCGGTATCAGCGTGACGTGTTACGCGAATAACACGTTAGTGCTGGTCATCGGGGAGGACTGCAGACTGACGCTCCGCCTCGCCGAATGCGGGGTGGCCTGCGTCGTCCGAAGGATAGAGGAGCTGGGACTTCGCGTGGCTCCCCATAAAACGGAGGCTTTATGGTTCTACAACCCCCGCCGCCGTGGGAAGCCGCCCAGGTCCTGGCTCCAGGTAGGTCAAGCCGAAGTCGAGGTGGGCCCTGGGATGAAATACCTGGGGCTCACCTTGGACTGCCAGTGGCGCTTTGCGGCCCACTTCGATCGCCTGGCCCCCCGAGCGGAACGGATGGCTAGGCCGCCTCCTTCAAACCTTTGAGGGCTCATCGCCAGGGGTCGTGCGGTCAGTGGCCCTGTACAGGGCCCCGGTGTGGTTGCGCGACCTGATGGTCAGCCGGCACAGCCGGGAACGGCTGAGCCGGATTGAGAGGCGGATGGCCATCAGGATCGCGCGTGCGTACCGCACGACATCCTACGCGGGGGCGATGGTTCACGCGGGGCAGCTCCCCATGGAGCTCCTGGTGGAGGAGATGGCGAAGAGACACTCTTACTCCTCGTCCCTCCGTCAGGTCAGGGATGCCTCGCCAGAACCGGCGATCGATGAGGCGACCGCGAGGCGTCAAGCCCGGGAGCGCGCTGTTTCGGAGTGACACAGACGCCTCTCTGAACCTGCCAACGCGGGACAGCGCGCTGTCGCGACTGTTCTTCCCAGTCTCGAAAAGTGGCTGGGCAGGACCTGGGGACGGCTGACTTACCCGCTGACGCAGGTGCTCACCGGCCATGGATGCTTCGGTGAGTATCTGTGTCGGATAGGGAAGGAGAGGACGACGCAGTGCCACCACTGCCCCGATGAGCGGGACACGGCGCAGCATACGCTGAAGATTTGTCCAGCGTGGCAGAGCGAGCGCCGTATCCTGCGAGAAGAAGTAGGGAAGGAGCTCTTGTTGCCGGCCATCGTCCGCGCGATGCTGAGCAGCGAGAGGTCCTGGCGCGCCGTGGCCTCCTTCTGCGAGCAAGTAATGCTTCGGAAGGAGGCCGCAGTACGTATCCGCTAGCGTGCGGATCCTGCGCAGCTGGCGGCGGGTCGAACGGACAGGGGCCGCCTGCGCCCCCTGTCACCCCCGGCCGAATGAACTTTTGAAGTGGTACTACTGAGGGAGAGCTCATCAGTACGATAAGCCTTCCATTGCACTAATGGTACCACTGGGAGTTGCAGGCGGCTCGAGTGGGGGCTCGGGTTGCCATTGCACGCAACTCTCTGGGAGGGACGGCGTTGCGTGGCGGCCGCGCAAAGCCGTCAAATTAGGCCTTCTGGCGATTTGGGGGGTCCTCAAGACCCTCCCACGTATGGGTGGCCCTAAGGGGCTGCAGCGCAGGGAGGTACCGTGATGTGTTGCTTGTCGTGCCCGGTGCCCCCCCCAAATTGCGCATAGGATGGCCGTTGTGGGGGTTTTAGCCGGTAAGAATCCGGCACACCCCCGGCTCTCCCCCCAGGGAGCCGGATAGTCTATAAAGATTTCTCCCACGTAAAAAAAAAAAAATCCACTTGTACAGTCTATTGATAAAGATCATGGTTTACGAAAAGTAAGATATTGCGCCTGACATGTAGGATATCAGTTTCTTTTTCAAACAATATAAATTTTGTAATTTTGGATTTAACACACGGAAAACTGGTAATGTGCATTGTTCCGGGTAACCAGTTTAGAGTGTTGAATAACGATGCGGTAGCAACGGCGATTAACATTGGATCTACCAGCCACTTTCTCGGCATATTTAGAACACCACATACATCTTTAAAAGAAAGGGGTGAGTAAAAAGAAATTTCAGTAAATCAAAATGATGATCTAAATACTGCATGAAAACGATGGAAAATCTCAAAAAATACATCGTTATAAAGTACTACGATTTTTTAAAGAAACGACTGACCAGTTATTTTGACTGGTTTGGTAGTTCTAATGTTAATAATGTCCTCTTGGAGAACAACGACGCGTCTTAATCAAACTTGTTGGATATTTACCACAGCACTCTTTACAACTATTTGTTGTGCAGCATACAATTTTATTACTTTAAGATACTAGCTTGAACAGTTGATTGTGCATTATGCTTGTATAAACGTAGTACTTTATATAAAATGCTTATAAAATAAAGCCTGATCAAATGGGGAGAGGGACTTAAAGTATGGATTAAAAGAAGAGATTCTGTGTTTATTACAAAGTATTTCGTTTAAGTATGAGTAAACGAATGTTAAGCCTGATATGCACTGTGACCGTACACATTGAAATTCCCGGGACATGGACGTAGCATGGTCGGCTGTCACACAACGTGCGATGAACGACGACTTATAGATTATTCGGGTTAGACAGAGAAAAACTTCTTGTCTGAATCGGCTGGCAGAACGCGTGCATCAATTCCCACTTCAACTGATGAGTGAAGGAGGTCGATGCAGCTCTGAGAAGCATCGTTTATGTTTGATCACAAAACTAATAACATTTTTGAACCGACTGAAACCCGTGCGTTTAAATAAATCGAAACAATGATTGTTACGGCAAGAAAGCATTTTACACAAGTCTTCGCGTAACGCCTTCAGCAGAACCAGCGTGAGCGCATGGGCACCTTGGCGTCGTTCAGTACTATTACATACCTTAATCTCACAGACCACGCATTAGTCAGTAACGCAAAATTACAAAATAGTATTTTCAAGTGCATTATACGGATATATAATAAATAATATCACCCCGTGGGCCATGCTTTACTGGACCTCACAATCTAAAGATGATGCATATGAAACAACAATCAACTCTTTCTATTCGTTGGAAAGGATATATTAGCGGCTAATGAAACGGTAGAAGAACTTGTAGCATTCTGATGCCGCTTTTCGACTCAGACAGCGATTCAAGAGAAGCTGAGCTTATTTGCCTCAATGTACGTGTCAATAATGTTCTGTAACTTCTTGGAGACACTTAACTGGGAGTTGCCACCAGATGCCGCTCATTTTTCAGACCTGACACTTTCGGATAACCATCTATTTTCGTCGATGGAATATGTGCTCGGTGAGCAGAACTTCGATGCCTGCAAAGATATGCGATAATGGATTGATGAGTGGTATGTCCCGAAAGAAAAAGAATTTTTTGCTGTGATATCTACAAATTGCTCGAGAGATGGAAAAAAAATGTGTAGCCATCGAGGGAGTGTATTTTGAATAAACCTGTTTTTTGCCTTCTATGAAAAAAAAAGCATGTGTTTTTCTGATTATAAACAGCGGATTTAAAATTATACACCTAGTATATTCACGATGAGATTTTTAAAGTGTAAGCATAGAGAACATGTTTCCGAAGGCGTAAATTCTTCAAGCCGTGAACAAACCAATGCAATTCACTGAAAAAACATGAGAACGTCTGTACTTAGTGAAATCTTGAGAGCGCCTGGTTCAGACTTATCTTGAAAACCGATTAATCATAGTTCTCGAGAGTGCAACAAACGCTTTGAGAACAACGGTTTGAGAAGTCATCTTGTAGTGCCGAGTAGCACTAGAGAAATTGCGAATTTCTCTTACAGTGTAGTTGGTTTTTAAAAATGTCAATATAGACTTTGTGATCCATAACGTCATCGGTGGAATTCAGAGGTTAATAGGAAAACAATTTTATTTATATTGTACAAAATCTATTCTACAAATATCTAATTGATCATCCATCCATTAGGAGTCTTTGAAATCGTGTATGTACTTGCTATTTTACCAGATTAAGAATTATGAAAATAAATAGAGATGTACCTGAGCAGTGATTTATTTATGGTTTTTATAATTTTCTTGATTGCTGTATTAGTAGTGCGTTATAAATACCGATAGAACGGTAAGAGTATATCTGTAGTCTCAGTTCTTTAGTATAAGTGTACACATACGTCGTATGAGCATTTTAAAATTATTTATATTTTGTTTTATCAGATCTGTACTGACTTAAATTCAAATATCTACTTACCCATGCTTTGAAGCAAAGATAGTATACCAGAAAGGAATACTTTGTATTCCTATTTCGACACATTGAGGACATTTTGATATATTGAAATACAAATTATGCCAAATTTTATACACACGCAAGGTTTTTTTAGATTTTAATGTGCATCTTGCATAATGCTAGCAATATCCAATTGCCGTAGAAATATTACTTTACATGACCTTCTGGAATAATAAGAAATCGTATACAATATAACTTTTGCCAATTGTTTGCTAAGAATAGTTACAATGACATCGGGGATAGATTTCGAATTCCTAGGAGTTCACGATTTACGTAAGAAATGTGAACTTTGAATCACATGATGTTGTTATACTACCCGAAACATAATTTGCACACAATGATCGCTTAAAATATAACAAATCAAACGTTTCACTGTACATTTCCCGTAGCTTATAAATCCTTCACTTTTAAGGAAATTTTATCTCGTAAAAAACTGCTATGCCGTAACAATAATACCGTTGAGTATTACCGTTGTCACCAAATTTATGCTATTCATGAGATATAAAAGAGCATGTGGTTTTCGGTCTAAACGAGTCTGTGTGTCACTCCCCTTGAACGAGGCTGATTGGGTTAATAAGTTGTTCGAATTTTTTAAAGAAAGAGCGTTTGAATAGCAAATATATATTATAGTTCTGTACGAACTCCTTATTTAGAATTTCCCGTCATCTTGAATTTTAAATAACGGTTTGTTACTCTGTATAAATTTAGCACTCGTATTACAAAGTTTGTTTAGAAATAATTGGAAAACGATGGGAAATCGAAGAACCAAGTGACAAGGTGGTCGCGTCGCAAGATTATAAATTGGGATTGCGTCCTTTGGAGTGAATGTCTTCTGCTCATATATCGCTAAAATCCTCCTTTGCGTTATTGGTGTTTGGTGGATGGCTGAACGACAAACCCTGATTAGTGCAGTATAATCTTGGTCCTTTTATCTCTTTTTCTCTTTTATCTAGACCAGCGTTTGTCACATCCCTTGACTGAATGCACAAAGTAAATGTAAATATGCGAAACTTATTTATAGTACTAGGCTCGCAAGTACAGCTTTTCATTGCTAAATATCTTCTTTGATGTTATTACGAACATAGTATATTATGTTAAAAAGAAAAAAACCTTACTGTAAGACTCTAACTAATTATCCAATATTTTGTGGGCTACTTTTGCATTCTACAAAATGTTTATTATGGTACAATGTAGAGATACCCACACAACGCAAAAATACAAAGTTCATGGTCTACGCATGACTACCCAATGATTTCTTTAAGTTACATTCGTAGGGTAAGTCTGTTGATTCTATAATGCGTTTTAAATGGTAGATCTTAGATTAGATAGCGATAGAAAGAAATAAGAAAAGATAGGAAAATATTCGTTTGAAAATTTTATTACGAACGTTTTGGTATAATAAAATCCAATAGAACTTCAGCAGTTGCTACGAAGTTTGAGCTTAATAGCAGTGTACTCATAGGACCAATGTGATGGTACTTTTTATGAGTAATAGGAGTAATGACATTACCTCGTGTACTTTTCAAGTGCTGAAACTAGCATAATGCAACTATGAATCATAAAACTGTAGTTATATTTTACTTGCAGATGTGAATTAAGTTGAAACTAAAGTAACGGGAATATAGTAACTGAGTTTATTCTACGCTTAAAGAAGGGAATGGGATTGTACAATCAATTTTCATTTACTCACTAATGAATTTATCTTGATTCATTAGTTTCTGCTTACTATGAACCCATAAGTACCTGGAAAATAAGAAACCGATGTTTAGAATTTGTTTTTTACTCTCTCTCTCTCTCTCCTTCTAAACGCGAATGGTAATCAACCATGTGAAACTTATTAAGCGCACATAGCTATATCATTATAATAGCTATTATTTCATGTATGATTTGAAAGTATGATCGAAACAATCTTTTACTTGCAAGGAAAGTTACGTAATATAAAACGTTATTGATTTATAGAAACCCTGTAAGTGTTATTTCTGCAAAATACGGGTTTACTAGACTTGTTCAGACTTGTACAATTTATTGAATATACATGGCTATGTACACAAAGAGTTTAGATATCAACTATGCTGCTCGTAAATTCGTATCATTTGCATTACCTCTAGAATAAGAAGCTATTGTATTTTGATCATTGTTGAATAATAAATTATAATAACTTTTAAGGTCTGTTAAATTGCACGTATTATTACGATGCAATCGCATTGAGTTATACTAACAAAAAATGTGACCAAAAAATCCATTTCCACATAAAATTAATCTATTTATGTCATGGAAATATATTTAAATGTAGAGCAGCTTTTGTGTTACGATTTAATATGAATAATACAGAAGAAATATGAATCACAGCAATAAGAATGAGTTTATAGTGTAGGTAGGAGAACAAGACGTCACTATCAATTTCCTCAAGTGGGGAATGCTTTCGAGTATATATATGTGCTTATATATTAAGGTCACTGTCAATCAGAGATCTGTTTTTATACCGCTTTCTTTTCACTATTAAGTTAGTCTCACGGCACATATTTCTTTTTTGTGGATTTATAAAAGTAAAGAGTTATTCTGCATTTAATACGGAATAGTGCGGTATTACACGTGAAATCAGCATTAGAAACAAGCATGGAGGTTCGTTCTACAGTGTACACAGAGCCAAATCCCGGAGAGGAAGTAGTTATTTCGGGTATTTCAGGGAGATTTCCAGCATCTGATAATGTAAGACTGTTGGAAAAAAACCTATTAGAAAAAGCAGAACTTTTAGCGCTCAATAACGAGCGATGGAGTACAGGTAATTTTTAAAACACCATATGGAAACATTTAAAAGGCAGATGCGCAGAAGGCTTGTGTTACATAACAAAACATATTGTAATGTTGAAATTCCGCCATAACATAAATACCTGTGCTTACAAAAATTTCATCAGAGACCTTGAACAACTCAAGCATTATATCTCTTGCCCATTAAGGAATCGGTTTTAAGTTAGATCTTCCGGTTCAATTATTTAATGAGCTAAGTAGAGTTGCCGGCCGTGTAATATTTAATCCTCTGTGAACGATTTATTTATACATACGCAAGATTGAATTTATACATAGCTGCCATACAGATTGGAATTATTTTCCGTTGAACCAATATAATATGCAAGATTATGAAGGAATTGCAACATTTGTCAATTCTTTTGCAAACTTTAGATATATATTTAAACAGTAATATGGTTTAATTTAATGTATCTAGCTGTACTCAGCCATTCGTTGTTGTGGCTCAATCTGGGAAAATGGAAAAGAAAAGAAAGCGAAAGCGCACGTTTCTGACACGTTTATTTTATTTATTTATTTTAACAAAATTTTCACAATGCTTGTGGGTATACAATATTTTTTGTTGTCCCATTGTCGACATAGATATAGAGATTGTGTGATTTGTCAGTTCTGGAACACACGTAGCCCATTTTTTAGATGCACAGCCAGGTGAACAATACTTGGACTTGGGCTATGTATAGGGAATTAAAAAATTCGCAATGTAGCTTCATGGCTCTTTAAATATCCTCCAGCCTTATACTCTGCGATTTCCTCGACATATGCATTCGTATCACTTCTTTCTGGTTGTACATGAAAAACTGCCATATCATTGCCTTTATTCGCGTACTTACCTATGTATTTAATCGTTTTAACTAAGTCACAGTAATTTATGTAAGTGTTGCATGGTTTTGACAGCAAAGACGAATATCGAAGAACCCACTGGACACCTACTTCGATGTCACCGTTTCCCATTTGTGTGGTTTTCAATTTACCGGCATCTTCTGCTGATCTCCTTTTGCATAAATGATATCCATCTTTTCCTGTAACTGTGTTGGATACTAGTGCTCGAGAATATCGCTTAGAGCATTTTCCGTATATCATACATGGTGAATTTGGATTCAGCGTACCGCAAGATCCACGTATCATATCTTTAGTCACAACTTCATGAAAATCCTTATAGACGTTAGCGTCGAATATTTCGGCGCATATTACATCGTCGATTTTGTTTAAAGTGATTTTGCTACAGAGTCAGATTGATAAACGTGCGTGTGGCAATCCTCTCTTTTGCCATTCCACTGAGTACCACAGACCCAAATACTTCACGTTTTACCATTAAATCCATCAGCTTCTTGCTGAAAATACGCGCTGTGATGTCATGCCTATTCACCTGCGATTTCCCAGAATGTAAGAGCCGTTGTATATCGTTCCAAGCTGGATTACATGTAAATTTAATGAATAGGTCTAGACGTCCGTAGTGACGAACATACGCAAATGTATTTTGAGATACAATACAATAACTTCCTAGTAATTTATTGTATCTTGAGCATACTCGTGCATATGCTTACATATGGACTGCCTACATATGAAGATCGCAAAATCGTGAGCCTTCGAGCGTTAATTAAGTTACCGTAATTTACGACTGCATCTCGCAAATGAGCATATTCTTCAGAGCGTACCTTCCTGTGATTCAAACGGAAGAATATCAAACGCTCTGTTTCGATTTTTGCATACATATCTACGATGTACCGGTGAAATAATTGGCCACGTTTCAAAATCTTATTATCCTCATTCTCTCGAATCATGAATCGGTATGAATAACAGTTCATAGCGCTGCGTTTCTTCTTTCCTTCTTCGCCATTGACTAGATTTATCATCTTAACGTTGAAGCGCTATCCATCGACACCATCCCAAAGAATAATTGGATATTGCAGAGCATCGTACTATCGATGAGTCTCTGCAAGTTTGGTCCATCGATCGTTTCTCCGATGAACAATAATATTTCTAGGTTGAAATTGTTCTCCGACTGTAACAATTGCCACTTCGCCTATTGATGCAGCATTGAATTTTTGCACATGTTCTCTAGCAGACGTTTTGTCGCTTTTTCGTGTATCAGATAGTATCGCATCAATTGCTGTTTTGAAGAAACGCATTAAATGGTTTTTTTTCGTGAAGAAGCTCTTGCTGTTGGGTAACGATGAACCGCCTTATGCCAGTAGAAATTCTGCAGCGTGCATTCAATTCATCATTGAAATTTATGTTGAGCATCTGGGAATGGAAGGAGGGTGCTGGCTGTATGATAAATTTATTCTTTCACTTTAAAAATTGGCAATAATTGAGCTGCGACCATTTTTGCACCGAAAGACGTCATTTACAAGCATGAGTAGTATTTCCTGATGTTAGATTGGAAATGCTTTAATTAGGGGATATATCCTACAAGCAAAGTTTTTAATAGCTCTGACGGTTTTCCAAGTTAAGGCAGTGTAATTTTTTCAGCGGCGCAACTCATTCCTTTTTTTTCGCCCTTAAAGTTTAGGGCATTGCAATAAAGACACACTTTAGTCATTGCGCCGATGAAAACGTGCGGAATCAAATACATATAGAGCATGTTTTTATCTGTCACAGATGTGATATTTATATAATAAGTATACGAAAACACGCTTCTATTTGAATGCAATGTTGTGTCAACATTTCAATGCAATCTGTGAAAAAGTTTCGAATTTAGATAGTTGATTAAACGAACATTTACAATTTTACTTATATAGATTATATTGTATATTTCTCCATCGTATAGTATCTTTCAAAGTAATATCCAATATGAAGTCCTAATTTTCGAGAACATGTGTCACAAAAATAATTAGTATGGCGTTTTCCACTGTTGATTTTTCCGCTTAAACATACAGAACAATCTTTACTCTCTACATATTCACAATGCCGCGATATATGTAGTTTGCCATTAAGTCTTTCCTGTTTATCCGAGGACGATTGTCTTCCTGATTTTGAAGATAGTCCGTCACAAAAATCATCTACGAGTTGTTCCACCAATTTCCGGCCAATCATAAAATGTGACGTAGGCGTCTTATTTTCTTTTCTAACTGACACCTTATATAAGATGTAGCTATTGATTATGCATACCTCTAATCCCGAGAAAAAAAATTTTCTTCGCCATTTACACGATTTTCTCATAAAACAATATGAACTTGCTAATTGATCAACCTCATCAACACTTGCCCTTCGAATTCTATGAATATCATCGAAGCTTGCCGATGCCTTCGCTGTCGGGATACGACTCACTTGCTACGGCCTCTTGCATGGCGAAAGAGAGGCGACAGTCGTTGTTCATACTAGGTTTCGTTGATTGATAAAGGTTTCTCTAATTGATAAAAGCGCGGCATCGGTTCGTCAAGAGATTTCTTAGCTGTTTATGTTCTTTTACAAGTAGTGTAAACTGACGAATCTTAAATGAAGATTAAGATAAAATGAATACAATATAAGATCAGTATGGTTCTTTGTTGTGGCGGCTGAGGCCAGACACGCAACAGGATCGGTAAAGAAAAACTTTGCTGCCTGAAGATGGACATACGAGAGTGGCAAAGGGTTAAATTATGTTAGCAATATTCAGAAATATGTTATGACAATTTTTTACACTGTTAGAAAACGAGGATATTTATTCCATACGCCATCTTATTATTTTTAAGCATTAGCTTGCTAAGTTATTTAAATTACCTTGCAATTTGCATAATGTATACAGAATTATCGATAACGAACCAATTCCTATTTATTTTCATTTAGATTACAAGCAACTTCCTCGTCGATCCGGGAAAATTTCCAACCTATCAAAATTTGATGCATCCTTTTTTGGTATTCACCCTAAACAAACCGAGTCAATGGACCCAATGGGTAGGATCTTGATGGAGCATGCCTATGAAGCAATCGTTGATGCTGGCATAAATCCGAAACAATTACGTGGAACTAAAACTGCAGTTATTACAAGCTGTTGTTTTTCTGAATCGGAAAAAACATTTTTTTATGAAAGAATAATGGTAATGTGTCTTCAATTTTTCTCATTAATATTATTATATGTGCCTCGATTCTGGCTGAAAGTAAAATTATAACGAGTAGTGTATGAAATTGCGTGCAAAAAGCAGATTTTATAATATATGCATTTAGATATTTTCTTGTGAAACATGAAATTGGCAATAAATATCGAATTTAATTCCATTTTACATGCAAGTAAATAAAATATTGAGCGTAATATGTTTTCCTTGGAAATAGCCAAGTGGACTGGGAATAACTGGATGTAGCAGATCTATGTTATCTAATAGAATCACTTATTGGTTGGGGATACATGGACCGTCTATCACTATTGATACAGCCTGCAGTTCCAGTCTCGTTGCGCTAGAACAAGGTTACCACATGATTCGAAGCGGACGTTGCGATGCAGCTCTCATCTGTGGCAGTAATTTGTCTCTTCACCCTTACCTGTCCTTACAATTTGCTCGTTTGGGTAATATTATTTTATAATTGTATTGGACCTTTACTAATGAGATATATAGTTTTAAATCTACTGACTCTCAGTACCCTTACTTAAACTAATAGTAAGCTGCAACCAAAAATTTTATGTTACCACATATGTGTCCTATAAACATTGATTGTGACTTAAAAAATTTTCAATGTTCATTGGTCAAATAATCGTAACATACTGTTTACATCATTAAAGTAGATTATTCGAGCATTATCTTTGTAGGTGTGTTGTCGCCTGACGGCTACTGCAAAACTTTCGACGATAAAGCTGATGGATATGCCCGTAGTGAGGCAATATCTGTTGTGTTGTTACAAAAAGCTAAGGATGCAAAAAGAAATTATGCAACTTTAGTTCATGGCATGACAAACTCCGACGGTTTTAAAGAGCAAGGTATAACCTTTCCTTCGGCCGAAATACAGAGCGTTCTCTTCAAGGAATTTTACGAAGAATGTGGACTACCACCGACCATACTATCGTATTTAGAAGCTCATGGTACTGGGACGACGGTCGGCGACCCTGAAGAACTTGCTGCCATTGATAAAGTATTTTGTAAGGACAGAGTCACGCCCCTTAAAATTGGATCAGTCAAGTCAAACATTGGTCACACTGAACCAGTTAGTGGTCTTGTTTCGATTATTAAGGTATTTTAAATTATTATTTGTCAAATTTTATACATTTGATTATAAAAAATTTAATATTTACTTCGATGCTGTTTATAATATAAAACGCTGAATAGGTTCGATTAACATCGACCAAGTTAACAATGCATTTATGCGAACTTCAAAGGTTTAGCATGTCGATAAAAAACTTTGTTTAAGGTGATACTCGCAATGGAAAGCAACGTTATATCGCCTAACATGCATTACAAAACACCACGCAAAGGTGTGAAAGCTCTGGAGGAAGGTAGATTACAAGTAATTAAAGAGCCGACACCCTGGAACGGTGGCTATGCTGGAGTTAACTCCTTTGGTTTTGGGGGTGTTAATTGTCATGTTTTGTTAAAATCAAATACGAAAGAAAAGATCAATCATGGAATCCCCAAAGACAATTTGGCTAGACTCGTAGCGGTGTCAGGACGAACGGAGGAAGCGGTGACAACATTGTTAGATGATGTAAGTATATTTATGAATTCAATTTCAATTATGAAATACTTACATTCAAATGTAAGTATATTCAAAATTCAATTCAAACAGTTTTATTCGATGCAAGACGTTAGAACAAAATAAAGAATCATTATGTCCCAAGTAAATTAATGCTGAAATTGTCCTAAAAGATTTACGTTCTACGTGTTTCTTAATCTAACGTTCGGGATAAATCAGTCAAAACGGGTGTATATTTACCGAATGCATATTACGGTCCTAAGTACTTTATGCTTTAGCTTATTAACATCGCTGTGGTAAAATTTTCTATAATACAGACAAGTGCGCATTTTCTGTATCATACATGACTCCTTCTATTTTAAATGACATAGGCCTGATTTTGAAAAAAAAAAGATGTATTAACACTAGTGTAGGCGGTAAGGAGGGTAAAAGAAAGGGTGGGAGACGGGAGACATGAAAGTCACATTAAACATTCGTGAACGTATAATCTTCAAAAAAACCATAAGCGTCGCTTTGATGTAACTAGTACGCGTCGCTTTCTTCTTCTCTTCGCTCAGCTTTTGTTTTTCGAGCCGGGATGAGACTTCCCAACTTGACAAGTTGCTTCGCTCGCACTTGTTAGCTGACACTCCCACTACGCGATGAACAATCTTGCCTTACACTAGTTTTTGTTGGACGTAAATCTTCTTTTCCTATTTATAAGAGATTTTTGCAAAATTGGATTTATACGGCTTTCAACGGAAGTGACTCATATATGCATCCAGCTTAAACATCGACCGTTTTTGTTAAGGTAATCTTCATAAAGCAACGCTGTTTAGCATATATCTGCATGAGATCGCTTGCTTTTACCGATTATATGAATATATGAATAGAGATTTAAACTATATAACCATGTAGCAATTTGTTATTTGTTAACTTTTTGTTGACAAACTCCTTAATTAATATTTAAATGTAGTATCATCTGATTTTTAATGTATGACAGACCTAGTAAATTGAATCTTCTATCGCAGTTGAAATAACGATGTATTACTCTGAAGGAGAATATAATTCTGATTCAAATAGATTGAAAGTCGCCCTCTTGACGCAGAATATATTAGTCTGTTCCACGAGATTCATGCCCAGGAAATATCAGGCCATTTATATAGAGGATACTCGATAATAAGCGCTATGTCATCTGAAGACACGGTAAGAGCTATAGAGGAATATAATGGATCAAGGAGACCAATTTGTTTTGTGTTCTCCGGAATGGGATCGCAGTGGTCTGGCATGGGTAAATGTTAATTACTTTCCTTGAAAAATTACTTAAACTTTAACTTTCAATTCAATGTAGTACGTGATTTCAATGTGTCATTACACTTCTTAATTATGGCATAGAATAAAGTAACTCACAGAATTTAGTTTGTAACTTGTACAAGTTCGTTAGAATACATAGACGCAGTTTGAGTTCGAGTTTTATAAAATACTCAAAACATTTTAGGCGGGCAACTATTGAAATTTCCGATATTTGCCGAGGCGATACAAAAGTGTGATTCTGTCCTGAAATCACGCGGACTGAACATTTACGACATTTTAACTAGTAAGCGCAAGGAGGTGTTCGATAATATTTTAAACTCATTTGTTGGTATCGCCGCAGTACAGGTAAGAATTTTTTTGTATCATATATTTACCCGTAGAAAATCAATGTAGCTAAAGCTCACCGTATCCGATGAAATTATTTTGCCCACTTATTTCTAATCAAACATTCGATCACGATTATCCGATGTAATAGTTTAAAATAACATAGATTGGATTAGTCGACTTGCTAACATCTTTGGGTGTCGTGCCGGATCATATAATTGGACATTCCGTTGGGGAACTCGGATGTGCATACGCAGATGGTTGTTTTACTTTTGAAGAAACTATTCTGTCGGCCTACTCTCGTGGCTTAGCGTCTATAGAAACAGAATTGATAGATGGATCAATGGCAGCCATAGGTTGCGGATATGAAGAGATGAAATCCGTGTGCCCACCCGACATTGAGGTTGCTTGTCACAACAGCTCAAAGAGTTGTACCATAAGCGGACCGAGGAAGTCGATCGAAACATTTGTGGCACATCTGCAGGTATTTCATTTATTACAAAATAAATAATCATAGTAATAGTAGAGCAGAGTAATTATAATGTGTTGCGTTCAATTTAATATAGAAAGAATGATCGTTACGTTACTTCGCCACCAGTACGATTTAAATTTCTGTGTTTTATATTTCGATTGAATATACACTACGCGATAAAAATGTGATACACGAACATCACAGCACAGTATCTAAATACCATGAAAAAAAATTATTTGTCTGAGTACGTACCGTCATTGAAATGTTACATAAGAAACATATTTTAGATATTAAGCACATAAAAACAAGAATATTAAATTTGTTAGCTTTGTTAGAATTACTTTTGTCTAATAATGTCTTGAACAAGTTGGTGTTTCGTAGTTTTGAAAACTATAATGCAGATTAATTAGTTACAATTATTTAGCTGCGCTATTTCTTTTTCGTTTTTCTATACTATTGGTATATGACGATGGTTTAAGAAGGATATTTTATTGATGATCGTAATAAAGTAGTGTTGATAAAATGATGGTTTATTAATAAGTTAAAATATATATAATGACTATACGACATATAATTTCTGACTATTTTCTTGCTCATTCTTATATAAGTATGTCAGTTAAATGACCTTAGTAAGCAACTGTTAATAAACCAATTAGCGGTTTGGTATAACATTTCGACTCAGTTGTGAGTCATCATAAGGTATATAAAATTAAAATACAATGCTGATAAAAAATTAATTATAAAATAAAATGATTTGTGTGCATAAGATGCAAAGAAGGGGAATCATAGAGTGAAAGGGGAGATTGAGCAAACTGTGCGTGAAATGTATTATAGGGGGTAACGGAAACATTAGCTAAACCTGTCAGAAAGGCATGGTTATTAAGTATATACGCGAATGGCCCAATATTGTTGATGATATGCGTCAGAAGTGTGAGGAGAAACGAAACGTCTCATCCTTATCTGTCAGGTTCCATCCTAGTCGAACCCAGCAATCGTTTCGTTTTTCCTCATCCCTCCGAAGCATTCAGTCACCAATATTCGGCCATCCACGTATAAGTGAAGCAGTAGATTTTTTGCTGTTTCTGGTAACAGATTTGAGAAACGTTATATTCAGGTGCAGAGCCTCTTAAATAAATGTTTATTAAAAACGACGCTTCGAACACAGCCGGGCGTTCTTTATAAAGCTGAAAAAATAAATATAATGACAACAGATGGAGCAATACTGTGTAACATACAGATATAAAACGGAATGTGCGTATAATATACCTTAAAACTAACAAAAAGGCAATTTATTATTCACATCTGCAACCATACCTTTAAACTACAAATATCTCAATATCAATAATACTGCAGTAGCAATTGTAATTTTGGAATCATAGAGTATAAAAAAACAGTACTACATGTACGTCAGTGTCCTATGTCTACTCGCTTAGCTTTGTCCACGCAAAATTCATCGCTCTATATGCCTTTATATATCTCTATTATTCAGCACATACCACTAAACTATACTTTCTTTATATAACTCCACCTTTTTAATAAACTTGAAGAGCATTCACACAAGAGCCGAAACGTTGTGAGACCTTAAATCGTTTTTTGTCTCTCTCGCACACCTGAAAAATATCACTGATTGAGACGAAACATAACACAAGGTAGTGCCCTACAGGAGTAATGCCGGAAATACTAGATTTTTCGTAACACAAATCTAATTTTTCTACAGTGACTCAAATTCGACGCTTATTCCAGATTATTAAAACTAAACTGTTCTCGCAGTGCCCTGGAGAACAAGCCTGTTACACATTTTCTTATGCAGACATACACACGCATTAACATACACACTTTCATACGTTCGAAAACCCAGGGCGCAGAAAATTCTTATGCATTTTGTATATACTAGATTATTTCTATTCCACACTCGGAGCCTCCGATCCTTCCTCTTACAATAAGTACACTTTAATGCAGAAGTTTTCTTCTTATAAAAATGATTCGTCACGAAAATATTTCCATTTTTTCCATATATTTTGTAATTTTACATTTACAAGTTATTATGGTATTCTATATTAGATAGTCACATGATACATTTCACATGTCCTCTAAGTTATTGATGCAATCAAATAGAGCGCCAAGGAATATAATATCTCGATCTTCAAATTCTTTATTGTAGGATACCAGATATTTTTAAAACTATACAGACAACATGCGTGAATTATTGGACAATGACGAGCCATTTTCATCTTCACACATTTCTGAATAATTCATGTTTGAATTCTCCATCTGATTTTGTACATTGTGTGTGAGGAAGACTCAATCGCTATGCGCAGCTTCAATAATTAAAGTCAAAAATGTTAAGAATTCAATTGAACAATGAAATTATATATTGAAGGTAATGATTTAATAATTTAAGGTTCTACTCTACAAAACTAGATAGAAAATTCCAATATGAATTTTTAAGAAAAGTGTGAAGATCAAAATGGCTCGTGAGTGACCAATAATTCACGCATGTTGTCTATAGAAGTATCACGAGCGATAAGGTTAAGGCTGCCTATGTATACATTTTTTTAACTATTTTTCGGCCCCAACTGATAAAGTAATTCAGTCTAAGTCTTACTGTCCAAACAGGATTCCGAATCGTTAGATCTAAACCAGACATATCACGTGGAATATTTTCTTGGCTCTCTTGGATGAGAGTTCGATATTTGTTGCTATGTAATACATCTCGCTTTTTTCCTTTGTTAAAAATACCATTGGCACATCTTTCTTGTAGTACTTTTTTCTACTATTTTTTTCATACATGACTATGTTTACTTCTTCTGTCACACATATCCTCCACTTTAGGTCTACTATTTATTTCTTCCAAAAACAAAAACGCATCCTTTTTTTTTCTTTTTTGACACTTTTTTCTACATACAAACAATTAATACTTAAATCTCAATGTATACTTTTTCACAGAGCAAAGGTTTATTTGCAAAAGAGGTAGCCTGCAGCAATATCGCTTACCATAGTCGCTACATCGCTCCGGCCGGACCAAAACTTCTCACCTACTTGAAGCAAATAATAATCGATCCAAAAGCGCGAAGCGAAAAATGGATCAGTACGTCGGTACCGCAGAGCAAGTGGTTGAGCCCCAGTGCAAAGTTTTCATCCGCGGAATATCACACGAACAATCTTCTAAATCCGGTATTATTCGAAGAAACTGCAACGTTAATCCCAAAAGATGCGATCGCCATCGAAATTGCACCTCACGGCTTATTACAAGCTATCCTGAGGAGATCCATGCCATCGACCGTAACAAACGTGCCGCTCATGTTACGAGAACACAAAGACAATTCCAGATTTTTTCTTCAGGCTCTTGGAAAATTATATAATTCTGGTGTCCAGTTGCAGCTTGCTAAACTTTATCCACGAATCGACTATCCGGTCAGCCGTGGGACGCCCATGATTTCTCCACTTATCAAGTGAGTCAAGTATGTTTTACGCAACACCTAACGCGTTACCAGTATAAATACGCACTCTTTCTGTTGGCAAATAATATCGCTGGTAATGCACTGCATGTTAAATTATCGTGATTTTACGTGGTATTTTGTAGAGCTATTAAAACGTTTTATTAATAAATAGATATTATGCATCTCGCAACATTATTGTAGGAAGTGCTGATAGAGTTGTAATCGATTTCTCTAAATATTGTATCTTTGATTGTGTCTTGAATTCAGATAATCACATTTAATGCTTTTATTAATGATTACTCCATGGAAGTAATAAATTAATCGAATATTGAACTATGACATGAATCATTATCTTTCCCATCTACCTGGAATCAACCATTAGAAAATTATGGTTTTACATCAGGATTTACAGTATGTAGAATTTATGTTCAATATGTACGTAAAAGACATCGATCGTCCTCGTGCGTCAGATTATTTAAAACAATGCCTAAGATTGTTATATTGGAATATTACTTATACTTCCTATAAAAATTTAGATGGGTGCACACAGAAGATTGGTTTGTTGCGTCTTATGAGAAGGAAGGAAATATTGGTTCGGGAGAAAGGGAAGTGTGTATTACGTTAAGCAATGACGTTTATGCATATTTGTCTGGACATATTATTGACGGACGAAATCTGATACCTGCTACAGAGTATCTCCTGTTGATATGGCAAACTTTAGGTATAATAACTGGGGAGAACTATACTGATACTTCTGTTGTATTCGAGGACATCAAATTCCTTCGTGCTACTCATTTACCAAAGAATGTGGATGCTAACGTGCAATTACGTTTAATGGTGCAACATGGTAATTATACGTTATTTTCGTAAGGTATGCAATATCTTTAGCTAGTTTGGATTTACTGAAAAAATGTTTTTAGCACAATTAGTAAAAGTTACTAGCTTATTATTATTGGATTAAAGTGAAATTCATATGGTATGAAACATTTATATCAATAAAGGTACTGGACAATTTGAGATCGTAGACGGTAGCGTTGCGATTGTAACCGGAAGAATTCGTCACATGATGAACCCGCTAAAAGACAAAGTATTGCCAGAAGTTGTACAGCAGTATAAGGAAAAGTACGAAATTGAATCTCAGGAAGAATCAATGACAGCGAAAGATGTTTACAAGGAATTGAAACTTCGCGGATATCAGTATAGTGGTCTATTTCGTGGGATAAGAAGCGCTTCGATCACAGGAACCAAAGGGCACATTGAATGGTCGGATAATTGGGTGACATTCTTGGACAGCATACTGCAACTAACGGCTCTGAGTTGGGATTCCAGGGGTTTATTCCTCCCTACCAGTATAGAAAAACTAGTAATAGACACAAAACAACACAATACTTGTATTTCAGAAATACCTTCAGATGAAAAACGTAAGTTGAGAGTAAAATTATTAATTTCAGGGGAAATATTGTAATTTGTATATTGTAGTTGCATAAGGGTAAAACTATAACACTAAAGACAAAGGTTTGTTACTAGCTATTCTATGGAATAATCACAATGTATCATAACATATTGAAGTACAATGCGTAACAATGAACAGCACCACGTAAACAACACAATATCGAACGGTTTAAGAAATTATCTGACCCATTTCAGTCTACTTCGCCTGAAGAATACTCGTAAAGTGATAATGATTACACTTCGGGCGCAGAATGTTTTCTTAATAACAATATAAATTAAATTATTAATCTTACATGGGACATATAATAATAATTATTAACAAATAATCGTCACTGATCTTATCGATGCGATTAAAGTAGATGTCAATAAATTCATATGCAGGAGATTGTGAAAAAAATTCGGGCTATGAATAAACTAGACCGGAGGAATCAAACCCCGGACTGCTCTACCAACTGGTCTATCCAGGCCCTCTGACCGAATATTTTGCACATCGCCTACAGTCTTTCTAATTCAGAGGCAAAGACTTAGTGCATTCTAATTAAACGCAATAACAATAATCTTTATATATTTATTCCTATATTTCAAGGAACTTGCCCGGAGTCTAAAAAATATTATTACGTGCCCGATGTAAAACCAATAATTTAATTTATATTCTCATTTGTATGACCCCGGGCAGGTTCCTTGAAATATAGGAACAAATATATATAGATTAAGTTATCTTAATTAGGAATATTACTGACATCGACTGATATTATCGACATTTAATAAATTTGATATTTAACAGTCTGTAATTACTTTACTCGTAATTAAATAGTCTTACAACTAATAAAATTAAATAATCTTACAATTAATAATACACTAAGGGATATAGAACATATGGAATGTAAAATAAGTATAATATATTATTAAGTATGATATTTAATTCTTTAGGAATAGTACAATATGATTTACAAATGTGTTTATTACCTTAGAGCTTCCTGCATATTTTAACAAAGACTGGGATATCTTGATATGTGGTGGTGTGGAAATTCGGGGTTTACGTACAACTGCTATAACCAGAAGAAGGCAGGTTGAAAAGCCAATACTAGAGCTGTACAAATTTGTGGCGCATCGCGATAACAATGAGGCATCATGGCCTGAAGTAATCAGAATGTGCACGCATTTGGTTCTTGAAAATCAACCACCTATGATTAAAGTAAGGGCCATCGAATTGGTCGATGACTGTACCAAGATGCCAGTCGAAGAATTGGCTTCTCTGATACTCACGGAAGTTCTGTGTGATTTACCGATGATACAACCCGTGATTACTCTTACAACAATTGCGGGTGCATATGACAATACACAGTTACCTACCAACATAGAGATTACGGCTATCAGGAATTTTAAACCAAGCGGTGATTGCTTGTTTGCTATTGGTTATAGAGTTCTGCAGAGGAGCAATGTTGAGCATCTAAAATATATCATAAAGGCGGTTAAAAATGATGGATTTATCCTAACACGAGAAAGTGCGCTTGACAAAATTGACGTCTCATACGTACAAGAACAAAGTTTAAACGTAATAATGGAGAAGCGTATAAAAGAGGAAACATTTGTCCTTTTGAGAAAGCAAAATAAAATTCCAGAGGACGTAAAAATTGTATCAGTAAATAATAATGAATTCTCTTGGTTAGAAAATGTTAAAAGTACGCTGAACGCCCAGGCAAAGAAGAAAACTAAGGAAAATATCAGAATGATAGTTGTTGCCGAACAGGAATGTGAATCTGGTATATTAGGTTTCGTTAATTGTCTGAGGAGAGAACCCGGAGGACAAGTCGTTAGAGCTATGTTTATCCAAGATCCAAACGCGCCAAGATTCTCCGTTGACGAGCCTTTGTATGCCAAACAACTTCAGCTGGATTTAGCCGTAAATGTGTTGCGACCAGGAAAAGTGTGGGGATCTTACAGGCATTTGCCATTACCATCGCAAAAACCACGACCGGTTCCGTGCGCTTATCTCAACCAAATGGTATAACATTAACATATTACCTAATTTGTACATTTCGAAGGACCTGAGTATTACATTCTTTTTAATTCTGCAATAGGTCCGAGGAGATTTGTCGTCCATACGCTGGGTGGAAACAGCGCTCAATTCTAAATTGCCAGATTCAAATCTCATTCGCGTAATGTATTGTGCGGTTAACTTCAGGGACATCATGTTAAGCACCGGAAGATTGCCTGTAGAAGTAATAACAAACGACAGGCGGGAGGAAGAGCACGCATTTGGTATTGAATACAGTGGTTATAATAGTAACGGACAGGCCGTAATGGGTATTAATGTAAACGGGTAATACAACATTTTTATATTTAATCAACTCTTTTCGAAATGAATATATAATAACACGCGCGCGCGTTTGCATACATACATACATGTAATGGATAAAAAAAGTATTGGCACACTTCCCTACCTAATTATATAACGTATAGTTCCGTTGAATTGGAAAAGATAAAACAAGTTTTCAATATTTGTGTGCACGCCTTTAACATGAATCGCAGCTTGTAATCCTTTTGACATTAATTCCACAAGTTCTTTCGTAGTTTCTGGAAGAAATTATGAACTACTTATAGTACTTTTTTAAATCATTATTATTACTTATTTTTTTTTATCGAATTTCTGCATTTAATATATGCCCGTAACATAAACCTAATGTAATTGCAGTTTGTTGTAAATTGACGTGCAACACATTGAAACATATTTAAGCATACACAATTCTTTCAAAAAAGGCTATATTCATAACCATTTTATATTTTATGCGGCTCTAAGCCGTTTGACAAGTATTTTTCTTCTTCTGTTCAGTGTTAGGTCCGCGTCTAAATCTTTTTTATCCGAGGACATTAGATTTTTTTTAAAATTTCATTGGCTTACATGTATTCTAGTAAAACCCAGACAATTTTGCTGATCTTTATCATTTTTAAATGTTTTTTTTTTATTATCTTACTAAAAACTTTAACAAAATTGGAAACGTTTTGTGCAGTTTGAGTGCAAAACACTTGTCTTGTCACTGGACAAATTTGAAGCTCTTACAAACATGCTTCATTGTTGCTTCTCGTATAAATATCTTATTACTCTCTTAACAGATAACGACTTTGCTCTCCTTTGTATTCCACTTTTGGAAGAATTTATGTTTTTATACTTTTACATGATGTTTATCGCTGTAGAAAAATGTAATTTTAACATTTTACTGGTTTTTGTGTACTTCTCGCCGCCTTTACGCAGAATAATAGCAACAACAATTTCATTTTGCACGGATAACAACAACTTATTTTTCATATAAGGCACATTATTCTACAGAGACTAAACACAAACTAACTGCGGAAATCGGAGAAACCAATTTCTATAAATGAAATCCGTTTACGTCTGTACCCTTGCAAAGCATATGAATGTAAATGACTGTGGACTTCACATAAGAACCATGTGTGTTTTATACTGGAATAGGCTGTACATTCTAAACGGTCGGGAATAGATATTATATGAAAAATGTTGACCATATTACACGGTGGATAATATGCAACTAATTTTATGCACTTTTGTGCATCGGTCCATCAAACAAGTGTAACCGAATTTTTTTTTTAATGGGAATCTATATCTTTGATTGCATCAGTCGATGTAGTTTCTTGTGCTCTACTTAAAAGTACTTACGCCCTAAACTTATTCATTAGAAAGTTATTGAAGCATAGTTTTCTGGAGTACCTATACTACAAGTACAAGACACCAGTGATCGGGGTGGCCATAAGATCGGCTCACGTGGCACCAATCCATTTCACTGCATAAATTTATTTAAATGTCTGGCAACAATCTGCGAGTTTTGTGCTAGAGCATCGTCTTGTTGAAAGTATCTCATATCTTGCCGTTCACTTAGAAAAATATCTGTATCGTGTAAAAGAACTGATTGATCAGATTCCAGTAGGTTTAGGTAACTTTAACTTTTACTTATAACATCTTTTTCTATTCCCAATCATTTACAAGGTACAGCCAGTTTCAGTTGCGTGGAATACCTCATATATTGCACAATGGAAGTCAAAGTAAAATCGAGTTTGTGTAATTTTAACGCAATCGAACAAATTGCTTGTGATCGGAAAATACCTTAATGATGAAATACCTGAGTTTGGATAATGACTATTATCGAATACATTAAGTATGAGAATCTTGAGTAAGAATAATTATCGGCAAAGAAGTTCAGCATTTGTCACAAGCATTTATGTTGAACAATATATTTTATGGAAGCGCTTGTGTACTCTCATAACGTTATTGTCAACTCATTACGATATAACAATTATACCATTACAAAATCATGACGGTTATGACGACGTATTTGCAGTGGCTTCAGCAATCTTGTTCACTGTGAACCAGAACTGACGTGGGAAGTACCCAAAGAATGGACAATGCAAGAGGCAGCAACCGTTCCTTGTGTCTATGCCACTTGTTATTATGCGCTTTACATAAGCGGAAAGATAAAGAAGGGCGACGCAGTTCTCATTCACGCTGGGAGCGGTGGTGTAGGGCAAGCAGCCATTCATCTCGCCCTTTATGAAGGTTGTGAAGTGTTTACTACAGTCGGTACGCCAGAAAAGCGTCGCTTTATCAAAGAAACGTTTCCGTCCATTGACGACAAACACATCGGTGATTCTCGAAGTACCAGTTTTGAGCAGATGGTTCGTCAAGAAACGAACGGAAGGGGAGTGGATATTGTCTTGAATTCTTTAACCGAGGACATGCTACAAGCGTCTTTACGATGTTTGGCACCAAAAGGACGTTTTCTGGAGATCGGAAAATTTGATGCAGCCGCAAATAACTCAATAGGCATGCAACTGTTCTTGAAAGAGATCAGTTTGCATGGAATTATGCTTGATAATATGATAAAAATGAAGTCTGAAGATAAGCTTGTATTAAACAGAGTGCTTAGCGAGGGTATCTTGAACGGCGCTGTTAAACCATTGATAAACACAGTTTTCAAAAGGGACGAAATAGAACTTGCGTTACGGTACATGGCTGCTGGAAAGCACATTGGTAAAGTAAGCAGACGAAATGTAGTTAATAAGTAGGCCTACGAATAGAAGGCAATTGATTTGCATGTTATATGTTCAGGTACTTTTACAAATTCACGAAAGCGAAGCATCACTAGACGCACCGATACCCGCACTACCGCGGTTTAACTGTCACTGCGATAGATCATATCTGATTATTGGCGGGCTCGGAGGTTTCGGCTTGGAATTGGCTGATTGGCTGGTTCTTCGTGGCGCCAAATATCTAATATTAGTTTCGAGAAATGGAATTACCAACGGCTATCAGCGAGCTAGGACAGAATTGTGGAAATCTTATGGTGTAGAACTTTTGATTATCGTAGGGTTAGACTTATCGACGGAGAAGGATTGCAAATTTCTATTAATGTCTGCGGAGAAGAAAGCTCCGGTTGACGGTATATTCAACGTGGCTGTCGTGTTGAAGGACAATATTTGCACAAAACAAACGCCAGAATCTTTTGAAGAATCTTTCAAACCCAAGGCGTGGACTACTAAAAGATTGGACGAAGTTTCTAGAAAGTTGTGTCCCATGCTGCGACACTTTGTGGTATTTTCTTCCATTTCCTGCGGTAGAGGGAACGCCGAACAGACAAACTACGGAATGTCTAATTCTGTTATGGAGAGGATCTGCGAGAAAAGAGTGGAAGAAGGATTTCCAGGATTGGCAATCCAGTGGGGTGCGGTTGGTCACGTGGGCCTTCTCGCAGACTTGGAAAGAGACGATAAAAGTATCGTGATTGGAGGAACTTTGCAGCAAAGCATATTTTCTTGCCTGAAAGTTCTGGATGAACTTCTATTGCAACAGGAAGCGTCGATCGTCGGCAGTATGGTCGTGGCAGAGAAATGTACTGAACGAAACGATCCCAATAGTATTGTTAATACTGTCCTGAATATTATGGGTAAGGATATTTGATTATTCAGAAAAAGAAAAATATTATCCACTGTGTAATAAGAGAATGCAATCTTGCAATATAACCTTGCGTAAAGACAAATGCTTTTACTTTATCTTAGATATTTGTTTTAGAAAATTTGGTTAAAATATAGTTGGTTTATTAAAAGCTCAGGATGATTAAGTAATATATTCTTGAAATAAATTTTTCCAAAATTTTGTACTAGTAAAAGAAAAAATAATTTATCTATTTAGTTACTTTGGTAGATTCTAGTTTATTGAACTGTTTACTTATTCGGCAATTTTCATACAACGATGGAAAGACATAATTATCCTCTGCTATATTTATGTTATGACATTCGAAGCATAAGCTTTAATAATGCGTTTAATCAAGTATGTTCTGTATTCGTACAGGGATTAAGGATTTAAAAGGGATAAGTCATGAAATTCCATTGGCCGAACTTGGAATGGATTCCATCATAGGAGTAGAAATTAAGCAAACATTAGAGCAACAGTTTGATGTTTTCCTTAGTGCACAGGATATCCGAAATCTCACTTTTGCTAAGATCATAGCCATGAATACTCAAGAGGAAACAACAGTTAAGAATAAAAAAGAACGGGGGGTAGCAGAAGACCATACGTATGGATTAGATTCATTGATTTTTGCAATGGACATTAGAGATGTTAGTCCAGATATTTGCGTTCACTTGCCAACCACAGACAAAGGGAGTAGATCTAACATTTTCTTCTTACCTGGTGTAGAAGATTTAGCTAATGTCTTTTTTCAACTATCCTCCAAACTCAAATCTCCAGCAATTTGCATACAGGCAGGAATAAACAAAGCTGCTAATGGGCATGATACTGTTACAGACATGGTTAATTATCGTTTACCTGTAAGTATTATAAACTATCTCAAATTTGAGAAAACATAAGCATTTACTATGCTAGCAGAAGTAATTGAAAAGATCAAAATCCTTACAGCACATATTAGAAACCTTACAAAATACAGGCAAGTTTTTACTTGTGGGATATTCTTTCGGGGCAGTGATCGCAATTGAGCTTGCTCAACGATTGGAAGTGCTGGGATTGAGTGGCCAGCTTATTCTGATTGATGGATCTCCCGAACTAGTAACGACTTTCCTAAAGCAAAATGTTCAATCGAGTGCCGAAATTGAGCATCTTATATTCCATAAAGCACTAAAACGATATAATCCTGGTGCTAACATCTCAGAGGTGAAATGCCAAATTTAAATAATCGCAATATTATGATCAACTGCTTTATTTAATTAAAAGCATAAGATAGTTATTGATTCAATTTTTAGTTTGCATTGAATGTGAGCAAGGAAGATTCCTGGGAAAAAAAATGGGATATGTTATCGGCATATATACCTATGGAAAAGTTGAAAATTGATAGAGAAAGTCATGGGGTGTTTGCCACTAATCTTTACAAGCGCATGCAATCTATATTATTATACAATGTTTCCACGTTGCCACCTATCGCCTCGTCTATTTTATTGTTAAAAGCGGCAGATCCACTTGTACAGTCTATTGGTGAAGATTATGGTTTACGAAAGGTAAAATATTGCGCGTCACATGTAGTATATCAGTTTCTTTTTTAAATAATATAAATTTTGTAATTTTGGATTTTAGGTAACACGCGGAAAACTGGAAGTGCGCATTGTTCCGGGTAACCATTTTACAGTGTTGAATCACGATGCGGTAGCAGCGGCGATTAATAATGTCATGCTGGAGAACAACGATTAATCAAACTTGTTAAATATTTACCACACCACTTTTGACAACTTTTTGTTGTGCAACATATAATTTTACTACTTTAAGATACTAGCTTGAACAGTTGGTTGTGCATTATACTCGCATAAACGTAGTACTTTGTACAAAATGGTGATAAAATAAAGCTTGATCAAGTAGGAGGAGGGAGATAAGGCATGGGTCAAGAGAAGAGATTCTATGTTTATTACAAAGTATTAATAAATAAACGATAGTTAAGCCCAATATGCGCTGTAACCGTACACATTACAATGCCCGAGACATGGACGTAGCATGGTCGGCCGCCACACTACGTGCGATGAGCGACGACTTATAGATCATTCTGGTCAGACAGAGAAAGAATTCTTTCCTAAATCGGCTGGCAAAACGTATGCATTAATTCCCACTTCGACTGATGATTGGAAGAGGTCGATGCAACTCTGAGAAGCATCGTGTATGTTTGATCACAAAAATAATAACATTTTTGAACCGACTGAAACCAGTGCGTTTAGATAAATCAAAACGATTATCGTTTCTTTAATCTCGCAAACCACGCAGTAGTCAGTAACGCAAAATTACAAAATATTATTTTCAAGTTCATTATACGGATGTATAATAAATAATATCACCCCGTGATCCGTTCTTTACTGGACCTCACAATGTAAAGATAATGCATATTAAACAACAATCAACTCTCTCCATTCGTTGAGGAGGATATACTGGTGGCTAATGAAACGGTAGAAGAACTTGTAGCATTCTGATGCCGCTTTTCGGCTAAGGCAACGATTCGAGGGAGGCTGAGCTTACTAGCCTCACTCACACACAGCTCTGCCGTTCTGTCATACCTGGCGATAGGTGAATTTGGCGACGAGCGTGCGACATCATTTCTGTCTAGACAGTTCGTAGTACGCGCTCTCATATTCAGTTGTCCAGCGGAAGGCTCGCTCAGTTCACTGTGGTGTCCTGCCGACTTTCGTCGCTGATTACAAATTGCCTTCGAGAGACCGCAATGCACGAATACAAAAGCAAGCCCTCAGTCCTTCTTGGCGTTACCGTATGATGAAACCCTGTAATTTACTCTCTGCTATTAGAGTACCGTTCATACCATATGGCTGGCATTCCTGCATACAATCAACAGAGTATCTTCTACTATGAGTCATTGAAATCTGGTGAAACTGTCAATGCCCACTGCTACCACCAACAACCGATCAAATTAGACCGTGTTCTGCGTGAAAAAAGGCCGCAATATCGACAAAGATATGAGAAGCTGATGTTCCTCCACGACAACGCACCAGCGCACATCTCAATAATGGTTCGAATCTTATTAGAGATACTTAACTAGAAAGTGCCACCACATGCCGCTTATTTACTAGACCTGGCCTCTCCGAATTACCATCTGTTTTCGCCGATGGGACATGCGCTCGGTGCGCAGCACTTCGATTTTTGCAAAGACATACGAAAATGGATAGATGAGTGGTATGTCTCGAAAGATAAAGAATATTTTTGACGAGATATCTACAAATTGCCCGAGAAATAGAAAAAAAAGTGCAGCCATCGAGGGAAAGTATTTAAATAAATGTTTTTTGCCTTCTATAAAAAAAAAAAAAAACATGCGTTTTTCTGACTAAAAACAGGGGATTAAAGCTTATACACCTAGTATATTCACGGTGGGATTTTTAAAGTGTGAACACAGAGAACATATTTCAGGAGGCTTAAATCCTTCAAGCCATGATTATGAAAGGTATAAAGAGAAATAACGCAATTCACTGAGGAGGCATGAGAACCTCTGTACTTAGTAAAATCTTGAGAGCGCCTGGTTCAGACTTATCTTGAAAACCGTTGTTAACCGAACGATTAATCATAGTCCTCGAGGGTGCAACAAGCGCTTTGAGAACAACGGTTTAAGAAGCACTGGCTTCTTGTAATGCCGAGTAGCACTAGAGAGAATGCGAATTTTTCTATCAATGTAATTGGTTTTTAAAAATGTCAATATAAACTTTGTGATACATAATGTCATCGGTGGAATTCAGAGGTTAATAGGAAAACAATTTTATTTATATTGTACAAAATCTGCTCTACAATTATCTAATTCATCAACCATCCATTAGGGGTCTTTGAAATCGTGTATGTACTTGCTATTTTACCAGATTAAGAATTATAAAAATGAATAGAGATTTACCTTAGCAGTAATCTATTTATGGTTTTTATAATCTTCTTGATTATAAATTATAAGTATTAGTAGTGCGTCGAAAATGCCGATAGAATGTTAAGAGCATTTCTGTACTCTTAGTTGTTTAATGTAACTGTACACATATGTCGTATGACCATTTTCAAATTATTTATATTTTGTTTTATCACATCTGTTCTGACTTACATTCAAATATCTACTTACCCATGCCTTGAAACAAAGATAGTTTACCAAAAAGGAATACTTTGTATTCCTATTTCAACACATGGAGGACATTTTGATATTCTGAAATACAAATTACGCGAAATTTTATACACACGCAAGGTTTTTTTAGATTTTAATGTGCATCTTGCATAATGCTAGCAATATCGAATTGCCGTGGAAATATTTCTTTACATGACCTTCTGGAATAATAAGAAATCGTATACAATGTAACTTTTGCCAATTGTATGTTAATAATAGTTACAATGACATCGGGAATGGATTTCGAATTCCTAGGAGTTCACGATTTACGTAAGAAATGTCAACTTTGAATCATATGATGTTGTTATACTGCCCGAAAGATAATTTGCACACAATGATCGCTTAAAATATAACAAATCAAACGTTTCACTGTACATTTCCTGTAGTTTATAAATCTTTCACTTTTAAGAAAATTTTATCTCGTAAAAAACTGCTATGCCATAACAGTAATAACATTACGTATTACTGTTGTCACCAAATTTATATTATTCATGAGATATGGAAGAGCATGTAGTTTTTGGTCTAAACGAGTCTGTGTGGCACTCTTCTGGGATGAGACTGATGGGATTAATAAGTTGTTCGAATTTTTTAAAGAAAGAGCATTTGAATAGTAAATATATATTATAGTTCTGTACGAACTCCTTATTTAGAATTTTCCACCATCTTGAATTTTAAATAACGGTTTGTTACTCCGTATAAATTTAACATTTGTATTACAAAGTTTGTTTAGAAATAATTGGAAGAAGATGGGAAATCGAAGAACCAAATGACAAGGGGGTCGCATTGCAACAATATAAATTTGGAGTGCGTCCTTCGGAGTGAATGTCTTCTGCTCATATATCCCTAGAATCCTCCTTTGCGTTATTGCCTCTCAAAGCAAAGTGCAATATATACTGCCCAAGTCCTATTTAGACTGGTGCCTCAATGTTGCTTTTCGAGGATATCGGTTCAACGGTCTTGTTTACTGAATCATAGCTGTTATGAACCTCCAGGAATCTTCTTAAATGGATTTAGAGATTATTGGTGTTTGATGGATGGCCTAGTGGCAAACCCTGATTAGTTCAATATAGACTTTGTCTTTTTATCTCTTTTCCTCTTTCATCTAGAGCAGCGTTTGTCACATCCCTTGACTGAAGAAGATAAATATACGAAACTCATTTATAGTACTAGGCTCGTAAGTACAGCTTTTCATTACTAAGTGTCTTCTTTGCTATTATTACGCACATACTGTATTATGTTAAGAAGGAGAAGAAAATCTTGCTGTAAGACTCTAACTAATTATCCAATGTTTTGTGGGCTACTTTTGCGTTCTACAGAATGTTTATTATGGTACAATGTAGAGACACCCATACAATGCAAAAATACAAAGTTCGTGGTCTATGAATGACTGCCCAATGATTTCTTTAAGTTACATTCGTAGGGTAGGTCTGTTGGTACTATAATTCGTTTTATATGGTAGATCTTAGATTAGATAGCGATAGAAAAAAATAAGAAAAGATACGAAAATATTTATTTGGAAATTTTATTACAAACGTTTTGGTATAATAAAATCCAATAGAACTTCAGCAGTTGCTATGGAATTTGAACTTAATAGCAGTGTACCCATAAGACCAATGTGATGGTACTTTTTATGTCTAATAGGAGTAATGACATTACATCGTGTACTTTTCAAGTGCTGAAACTAGCATAATGCAACTATGAATCATAAAACTGTAGTTATGTTTTACTTGCAGATGTGGATTAAGTTGAAGCTAAAATAACGGGAGTATAGTAACTGAGTTTATTCTACGCTTAAAGAAGGGAATGGGATTGTACAATCAATTTTCATTTACTCACTAATGAATTTATATTGATTCATTAGTTTCTGCTTACTATGAACGCATAGGTACCTGGAAAATAAGACACCGATGTTTAGAATTTGTTTCTCATGCTCTTTCTCTCTCCTTCTACACGCGAATGGTAATCAAGCATGTAAAACTTATTAAGCACATATAGTTATATCATTATGACAACTATTACTTCATGTACGATTTAAAAGTATGATCAAAACAATCTTTTATTGCAAGGAAAGTTACGTAATATAGAACGTAATTAATTTATAGAAATCTTGTAATTATTATTTCTGCAAAATACGAGTTTCCTAGACTTGTTCAGATTTGTACAATTTATTGAATATTCGTGAGTATGTGCACAATAGAGTTCAGATGTGAACTATGCTGCTAGTAAATCCGTATCATCTACTTTATATCATGCATCTGGAATAAGAAGCTATTTTGATCATTGTTGAATAATAAATTATAATAACTTTGCAGGTCTGTTAAATTGCATGTATTATTACGATGCAATCGCATTAAGTTATACTAACAAAAAATGTGACCAAAAAATCCATTTCCACATAAAATTAATCTATTTATGTCATGGAAATGTATTTAAATGTAGAGTAGCTTTTGTGTTACAAATTAATATGAATAATACAGAAGAAATATGAATCACAGTAATAAGAATGAGTTTATAGAGTAGGTAGGAGAACAAGACGTCACTATCAGTTTCCTCAAGTGGGGAAAGCTTTCAAGTGCATATATATGCTACTATATTAAGTCGCTGTCAATCAGGGATCCGTTTTTGTGCCGATTTACTTTCACTATTAAGTTAGTCTCACGGCGCATATTTTTTTTTGTGGATTTATAAAAGTAAGCAGCTATTCTGTATTTAATACGGATTAGTGAGATATTACACGTGAAATCAGCATTAGAAACAAGCATGGAGGTTCGTTCCACAGTGTATACAAAGCCGAATCCTGGAGAGGAAGTAGGTATTTTGGGTGTATCAGGGAGATGTCCAGCATCTGACAATGTAAGACTGTTGGGAAAAAACCTATTAGAAAAAGTAGAACTTTTAGCGCTCAATAACGAGCGCTGGAGTACAGGTAATATCTAAAACATCATATGGAAGCAACTGAAAGGCAGATGCGCATAAGGCTTATGTTACAAAGCAAAAAATATTGTAATGTTGAAATTCCGCCACAACATAAATATATGTGCTTACAAAAATTTCATCAGGGGGCTTGGACAGTTCAAGCGTTATATCTCTTACCCAGTAAGGAAGCGGTTTTCAGTTAGATCCTCCGGTTCAATTATTTAATGAGCTAAGAAGAGTTGCCCGCCGTGTAATATTTAATCCTCTGTGAACGATTTATTTATACATACACAGGATTGAATTTATACATAGGTGTCATACAGGCAGAAATTAGTCCCCGTTGAACAAACAGTAATACATATTATGAAAAATTATGAAGAAATAGCAAAATTTATTAATTCTTTTGTAACCTTTAAATATATATTTACACAGTAATATGGTTCAATTTAATGTTTTTACATAAAAACTAGCTGTACTCGGCCATACGTTGATGTGGCTCAATTTGGGTAAATGGAAAAGAAAGAAAAGAAAAAGCGCACGTTTCTGATATGTTTATTTTAACAAAATTTTTATAATGCTTGTGGGTATACAATATGTTTTGTTGTCTCATTGTCGGTGTAGATATAGAGATTGTGTGGTCTGCTAGCTCTGGAACGCACGTAGTCCATTTTCTAGATGCAGCGCTAAGTGAACAACAGCTGGACTTGGTCCATGTATAGCAATAAAAAAAATTCACCATGCAGCTTTATTGCTCTTTATATATTTTCGAGCCTCATACTGTGTGATTTCATCGACATGTGCATTGCTATCACTTCTTTCTGGTTGTACATGAAAAACTACCATAACGCTGCCTTTATTCGGGTACTTACTGTTTATTTGGGCTTTACATGGTTTTGACAGCAAAGAGAAATATGGAACAAGCCACCGATCACCTACTTTGATGCCACCGTTTCCCATTTGTGTGGTTTTCAATTTACCGATATCTTCTGCTGATCATCTTCTGTATAAATGATATCCATCTTTTCCTGTAACTGTGTGTCGGATACTAGTGCTCGAGAATATTGCTTAGAGCATTTTCCGTATATCATACATGGTGAATTTGGATTCAGCGTACCGCAAGATCCGCGTATCATATCTTTAGTCACAACTTCATGAAAATCCTTAGAGACGTTAGCATCGAATATTTCGCCGCATATTACATCGTCGATTTCGTTTGAAGTGATGTTGCTACAGAGTCAGATTGATAAACGTGCGTGTGGCAATCCTCTCTTTTGCCATTCCACTGAGTACCACAGACCCAAATACTTCATGTTTTATCGTTAAATCCATCAGCGATTTCAGCTTTTTGCTGAAAATACGCGCTGTGATGTCATGCTTATCCATCTACAATTGCCCAGAATGTAAGAGCTGTTGTATATCGTCCCAAGCTGGATTACATGTAAATCTAATGAATAGGTCTGGACGTCCGTAGTGACGAACATACGCAAATGTATTTTGGGATACAATACAATAACTTCCTAGCAATTTATTGTATCTTGAGCATACTCATGCGTATGCTTATATATGGACTGCTTATATATGAAGATAGCAAAATCGTGAGTCTTCTAGCATTAATTAAATTACAGTCATTTATGACTGCATCTTGCAAATGAGCATATTCTTCAGAGCGTATCTTCCTGTGATTCAAACGGAAGAATATCAAACGTTCTGTTTCGATTTTTGCATACATATCTACGATGTACAGATGAAATAATTGGTGGCATTTCAAAATCTTATTGTCTTCATTCTTTTGAATCATTCATGGGTATGAATAACAGTTCATGACGCTGCGTTTCTTTTTTGTTTCTTGGTCATTGACTGGATTTATCATCTTAAAGTTGAAGCAATATCCTTCGACGCCATTCCAAAGAATAATTTTTTTATTAGCACAACACATTCCTTTTGTTCTTTTCTTAAATTTCAGTACCTTACAATAAGGATTTTATTGCTTTTTAATTTAGTCATAGTACCGATGAAAACATGCGAACTCAAATTCATACAGAGCATGTTTTTACCAGTCAAAGATGTGATACTTATATTGAATTCTTTTCCTTTGAATTCATCGTTACCAATATTCTTTACTTCACAAAAGTTACAAAACAGTCACGTTATATCACACTCACGCCGTTAACGCGTAAGCGCACGAAGTCAATAAATCTTCAGTTATTTGTTGCGCAAGCGTAGACTATGCTCCATGCGCATGCATAAACATATACAAAACTTATAAAGCATAAATAAACCCTTATTTAACACTCCCTCCGTTTATATGCTTCGCGTTCTTTATAGAAAGTTCTAGTTTTAATATTTCTCTTGCTGCTGTTGCAGCTGTAACGTACCCTGACACTATGATGCTTAAAGTAACTACTTTTTGTCTTTGAGAAGACCAGGTTTTCACCATTTCATTCAAACAAAATATATACCCTATAGATGATCATACCTATAGTTGATCTACGAGTATCAATGTCACCTGTAAAATCAGCATCAGAGTATCCCGTTAGCGTTTCGTCATTGTCCTGATTCTCATAAAATCTGCTGCTGTCTCTGATTCGTTGTTGGAGCTTATTTCTTCTAAGTCTTCTTTAGCATTATTTCCTTCTTCACTTGGCTTGGTTTGCATTATACACACTCCTTTACTTGCATTAAAGTCTTTGAGTTTTGAGCTTTTTGTTTCATTGAAAACGACGTATCTTGAAACAACAATCCTATTAGTCACAACCTGTAGTTTGATGATTCGCCTTGATAATCTACTAAGATCAATATCTTTGGTTTCTTGTCCATTATGTGTCTATACTGCTTATTGATATGTACGTAGGCATCTCAGCCAAAAATCTGTATGTGTCCGAACTGAGACTTCGTCTGATGCCAAGCTTCATAGGGAGTTACTTCCTTTCCTTTCTTTATATTTGTGTGATTCAATATGTATATAGCAGTATTAACTGCCTCAGCCCACAACTTTACAGATAACTCTTTGGTTCGCAGCATTGTTTGGGTGCTTTCCATGATAGTTCTACTTTCTCAATCTGGCTTGCCATTTTGTTCGGGTGAATGTGGTGCTGTGCTCTCCTTAACAATTCAATATGTGTTCATGAAATTTTCCATTCCGTAGTTAGCGTATTCCTTGCCGTTGTCAGCTCTAAAGACTCTTATATTATAAACGAACTTACTTAATATCTTTATATTGAACTCTTCCAATTTATCTAAGACATCTGACTTGCGTTTGATAAAGTAAGATATTCGATAATCTGTTGCCTCATTTACAAACAACAAGTAGTATCTGGCTCCTCCAATGAATAGTTCAGAGAGAGGGCCACATACGTCTGTGTGAATAAACTCACCTGACAACCAGTGTTAAAAAGGTAGTGTTTCCCTTTTTAAACGTTAGTCGATGAGTCTTCCCATATTATCAGGATTCACGAAAGAAGGACTTGTCATTGGTACCTTTGCACTTTGAATGGCTGAGCTTGTTAATACTAGTTTTAATTGATGAGCGTTTATGTGACCTAACCTCTCGTGCCCAGTTTGCAGCAACGTAGCTGTCAGATTTAGTTCGTCTTGAAATTTCTCACTGTTAATGTTCACCGTAAATAAGAGTCTATAAATGTCATTTACCTGTTTGTAGCCAACCGCTTAAATTGCACCGTCTTTCTGGAGTACAACCCTCTCTTCTTTGAAGATTACAAGGAAACCCTTTCCGGCACAGACACTAACCAAAATTAAGTTCCTTTTGGTTTATGGCACATATAGGACATTTTCAATTCTTCCTTGCGTCCACTGTCCATTAATTAATTTGTTGATAACAAGAGTTCCTTTTTCTAACACTACGTATTGTTTATCATCTCC
The DNA here is from genome assembly GCA_038496175.1 of Ampulex compressa. Lineage (NCBI taxonomy): Eukaryota > Metazoa > Arthropoda > Insecta > Hymenoptera > Ampulicidae > Ampulex > Ampulex compressa. The sequence continues at coordinate 52,882 of JBCFXI010000774.1, forward strand.
TAGAGAAACCATTTGTTCATTTGTTGATGCTGACTCAAAGTCCACTAGCCAATCTTGTCGATAAGTCATGTGGCACGACACTCCGTTGTCGTTAATCCAGACATATTCTGTGTCTTTGGACATGATTTCTGTGATTTCGGCATTTTCTGCTGACACTCTCTCTGCGTTACACCTTAAATGATCTTCATTTTTCTGCTGTTTGCGAGATTACAATGAACGCAGATGACGCACCTCCTTTCTTTTCAAATGCAGTTTGCTAGTCTCCCTTCTTCTTATAGCACTCGCGTGGAAAATGTCTCTTTTTCTTGCAATAAGAGCATTCCACTGTTTTGGAATACCATTCATACTTCTTGCCTTTGCCGTTGTTAACGCTGCACAATTTACACTGAGCCATAAGAGCATTTGTTGCACTATCTTACACAGTCATTCTGGTCTCCTCTTTTATAAGTCTTTCCAGGAGTACGCCGATGCTTTGTTCTGCGACTGGCACACTATCCCATGTTGTGGCTAACGTGTTAAATTTTTGCAGTAATGATCCAACGATCTTCGCCATCATGTCAACCTGTGTGACCTTCTGGCCAGTGTCTTTAAGTTGACTGGCTAGTTTTTATACATTTGTCACATGTTGCACTACCGACTCTTCCTATTTCATGTGATACTGATGATACTTCTGTAGAAGTAGCAGTTTAGATGATGCTGACTTCCTCTCGTATACAGATGTAAGGTTCCCCACATATCCTTAGCCATGGTACACGTCGTTAATGCTCTCAACTGTTTTCTGTTCAAGGAAGAGGAAATAACAGTCATGGCATTCGCATTATCCTTTATTCAGGACTGCACTGCTGCGTCTGCATTTCCACCGGCGGGTTTTGCCCATGTTCCGTCTACCGCGTCTTTTAGCCCGTGAGCTATAAGCAACTGTTTTATCTCAAATTTCCAGGTTTGGAAATCTGAGGCGTCGTACTTCGTCATACCTCTACCGATTATTTCGAGCGCCATTTTTGTCTCTAACACGTACGTATCACACTTCTTGGCTATTCAAATAAAAGGAATTCACGTATCACTTTTAAACAACTTTTGTTACAACCATCCTCGGTTATCGTGAACTGGGCCCATAACCTATTGAATTGTTTCCCTGTGAATTCTTTGTTACCAATATTCTTTATTTTACAACAGTTACAAAACAGTTACAATTTTTTTTTTTAATTTATTTTTCGGCACCGTCTGCTAAGGTCATTTGGCCTAGGACCTACTGTTTAAGGTGGGTTCCGAACCACCAGAGCTACGGTATACATATTAGATAGAAAAACCAGAGGTGATGGACGGGATTCGAACCCAGGTCTGCTGCGTGTCCGTCTGAGTCAGTGATGCCAGGACGTGAGATTTTTTCCCACGTGACAGCGTTTGTGCGCATGCGCATACTGACCTCACAGCTCGACGGCGATTGTTTCCATAGACGTATCTATGTGCAACAGTAGATTGTGTAAGGGGCCCTAATTTCTACCGTATTTCAATTGTCACGGGGGTCTAACGATACTCCATATTTGAATAAAGTATATACGTTACTGAGAATTCCGTAGGGCGCAAGAGTGGGAAAAATCCCACGTCCTGGCATCACTGGTTTGAGTTAGTGATGCCAGAACGTGGGATTTTTTCCCACGTGGGAGCGTTCGTGCGCATGTGCATGCTGACGTCACAGTTCGGCGGCGGTACTTTCCATGAACGTACCTATACGTAACGATAGGTACGCGTAAGGGGCCTTTCCCAGTCGTTGCCCACCTTTGGTTACAGTGAAGGTGAATCGCGTAGTGCTATGTAATATATTGAAGTGCAATATTAGTGTATTACAGTGATAGAAACCAGAAGATGGATCTCTAGCAGTCTAGCACGAGTGGATTGGCGAATAAAAAGAGAAGTAATAAGGGGAAAGTATTCCAATCATCTTAGTTAAAAAAATATATATTCAAAGACTGGTTAAAATCTGAGGATAATAATTAAAAAAAGCTTTCTGCACGACTTGCAATAAAGTCTTGGCATGCGGAAAATTCGAACTTATTAAACATTCGCGGACTCAATTCCATGTAAAAAATACAAGCAAAAGCTGTGATATCACACCATCTGTTTTATTACTAAAAGTTGATATTAACTCTGATTTGGACCATGTTAATAAAGTCAAAATAGCCGAAATAAAGTTAGCTACTTTTTACGCGGAGTACAATATAGCTTTTCAAACAATTAATCACATGGTTCCACTAGTAACCTCCTGGGGTCGCTCCACCGTAGCATATTCTTTAAAAAGTATTTTAATTTATTATGTAATATAGTATGTTCTTGTGTACTATATGTTTTATATATGTTCTTGTTTGAATACTAATAAGATTTTCGGCAGTTTTCCTTATTCTCGCAACAAATGTTGGTACTCACGTAATAAATCGGCTGCAGATGTACAAAATAATAAAAAAATAAATATTCATTTATTTCCATGTAAATATGTTACTTCTTTTAAAAATTTCCTCTTCCTGTAATTTCTACCGTATTTCAATTGTTATGGGGATCTAACGATACCCCATATTTGAGTAAAGTATATACGTTACTGAGAATTAGGTAGGGCGCAAGAGAGGGAAAAATCCCACGTCCTGGCATCACTCAGCTCTGAGTCTCTATCCACTACACCACCGTAGCTCCGTACAGTTACACGTATACGCTCGCGTCCTTAACAAACGTAAACGCACGCGGTAAACAAATCTTCAATTATTTGTTGCGCAAGCGCAGACTTTACTCCATGCGCACGCATAAACGTGTACAAACTTGTGAATCATAAATAAACCCACATTTAATAATTTATTTAATAAGTAAACGAAGACACGCCTCTATTCGAGTGCAATGTTGTGTCAAAATTTCAAAGTAATCGGTGAAAAACTTTTGGATTTAGAAAGTTGATTAAACGAACATTTACATTTTTACTTATATAGATTATATTTTATATTTCTCCGTTGTGTGGTATCTTTCAAAGTAATATCCAATATGAACATGTGTCGAGAACATGTGTCGCAAAAATAATTAGTGTGGCGTTTCCCACTGTTAATTTTTCCGCTTAAACATACAGAACAATCTTTACTCTCTACATATTCACAATGCCGCGATATATGTAGTTTGCCATTAAGTCTTTCCTGTTTATCCGAGGACGATCGTCTTCCTGATTTTGAAGATAGTCCATCACAAAAATCATCTACGAGTTGTTCCACCAATTTCCTGACAATCATAAAATGTGACGTAGGCGTCTTATTTTCTTTTCTAACTGACACCTTATATAAGATATAGCTATTGATTATGCATACCTCTAATCCAGAGAAAAAAAAATTTTCTTGGCCATTTACACGATTTTCTCATAAAACAATATGAACTTGCTAATTGATCAACCTCCTCAACACTTGCCCTTCGAATTCTATGAGTATCATCGAAGCTTGCTGATGCCTTTGCTGTCGGGATACGACTCACTTGCTACGGCGTCTTGCATGGCGAAAGAGACGTCACAGTCTTTGTTCATACTAGGTTTCGTTGATTGATAAAGGTTTCTCTAATTGATAAAAGCACGGTATTGGTTTGTGAAGAGATTTCTTAGCTGTTTATGTTCTTTTATAAGAAATTTAAACTGACCTATCCTAAATGAAGATTAAGATAAAATTAATACAATATAAGATCAGTATGGTTCTTTGTTGTGGCGGCTGAGGCCAGACACAGGACTGGAACGGTAAAAAAAGCTTTGGTGCCTGAGAGTGGACATACGAGAGAGGCAAAGGGTTAAATTATGTTAGCAATATTCAGAAATATGTTGACAATTTTTTACACTGTTAGAAAACGGGGATAGTTATTCCATACGTCATCTTATTATTTTTAAGCATTAGCTTGCTAAGTAACGTAAAAAAAGGTAAGATATTGCGCGTCATATGTAGTGTATCAGTTCCGTTTTTAAAGAATATAAATTTTGTAATTTTGGATTTTAGGTAACACACGGAAAACTGGAAGTATGCATTGTTCCGGGTAACCATTTTACAGTGTTAAATAATGATGCGGTAACAATGGTGATTAATAATGTCCTCTTGGAGAACAATGACAGGTGTTAATCATACTTGTTAGATATTTACCACAGCCCTCTGTATAAATTTTGTTGTGCAACATATAATTTTACTACTTTAAGATACTAGCTTGAATATTAGTGCATGTTTGTACATTATATAAATGTAGTACTTTGTATAAAATGATGATAAAATACAGGTTGGCCAAGTGAGGGAAGGGAGATAAGGTGTATATCAAAAAAAGAGATTCTATGCTTATTGCAAAGTATTTCGTTTAAGAATAAGTAAGCAATAGCTAAGCTTGATATGCACTGTAACCATACACATTGTAATGCCTGCGATATGAACATACCATGGTTGGCTGCCACACTACGTGTGATGGGTGACAACTTATAGATCATTCGGGTAAAACAGAGAAAGAATTCTTGCCTGAATCGGCTGGCAAAACGCGTACATCAATTTGCACTTTGACTGATGACTGAAGGAGGTCAACGCAGCTCTGAGAAGCATCGCTCTGTGTTTGGTCACAAAACTAATAACAGTTTTGAACCGACTGAAATCCGTACGTTTAGATAAATTGAGGCTTTCGGCAAGAAAGCATTTTACACAAGTCTTCGCGTAACGCCTTAAGTAGAACCAGCATCAGCGCATGGGCACCTTTGCCTCGTTCAGTACTATTACATCCTTTAATCTGACAGACCACGCAGTAGTCAGTAACATAAAATCAAAAATATTATTTTCAAGTTCATTATACGGATGTATAATGAATAACATTACCCCGTAGACCATTCTTTACTGGTCCTCACAATCTAAAGATAATGCATATCAAACAACAATCAACTCTTTCTATTCGTTGGGAAGTATAAATTGGCGGCTAATAAAAGCAGAAGCACCTATAGCATTCTGTCACCTCTTTTACGCTCACACAGCGATTCGAAGAAAGCTCAGCTTACATTTACGTACCATGCCCATTCTGGATTGTTGTTCTGTCACACCTGGCGAGAGATGAACTTAGTTGCGAGCGTTCGACATCGTTTCTGTCTAGACAGCTCATGATACACGCTCTCATACTCAGACCATAGTTCACGAATATAAGGCAGAGCTCTCAGTCCTTCTTGGAGATGGCATATGATAAAACCATATAATTTACTCTGTGTTAGTAGAATATCGGTTCTACCATTTGGCTGGCTAGTTCTCTACGTGCTGTGCAAGGATCCGGTAGGCATCTGGTCAGACTTCTAATAGCTGGCCAAACGAATAGAAGTTACTATCTGACCAGTGGGCAGCGTGAGATACAAGCGGATCGTGCAAGGTAATTCTAATTTGACAGGCGTGGAAGAATGCTCCCATGGCCAAGGCTCCTGCTAGAAGACTCCTAGGTATCTCAGGGTGATCAAACATTTATGCCTATCTTTCACGTACAAAATTCTAAGGAACCTACAGTCTGTGTGCGTGCGAGCGCAATTCTCACTTGTTCACGAGTTTCAAAAAAGATTGCATTATTTTGGCGATCTATGAAAGTGGATGATTGGTATTTTAAATATGTAACGATATAAAGTCTGAAATGGCTACGCTTAGAGTCGCGCAAACGTCGTGTTAGAAAAGCGTGATTATATGTACAGGACACGTCAAAAACACTGAGCATCCTAATTATAATTTTCCAAAGCGTATGCACTGCGTATTTACCAGATGTATAAGCCTAATTTCGCTGTTTGTTCATAGACGGCATTAGTGAGCTTATAAGCTACCATGCTACACCATACTTATTTTGATTTATGAGTTTTTCATCGGGTAACGTTAATCAGTGCGCATCATCAACAATTTCATACCACAATAGACATCTCTCCTTTAATAATTATGCTTAGGTTTTTTTTTTTTTCTCAGAAAAGGAGCATATACATGCTTTTCTTCTTCAATTTGAAGGAAACGGCAGCCAAATCACATCAAATACTCATAGAGGCCTACAGGCGGACCCATTAATGTGTTCCGCAACCCCTGAAGGGAGGCAAAGGAAAAGGACACGCGCGCTATTTACAAACTGCGCAGGAATGTATAATTATAGTGTTACAATACGCATTGACATATTTAATTGTATTATTCATAGATTCGTGCAAATACAACATTATATAGCCTAATAGAACTTATTGTTAATCTAAGAAGGCGGGAAAAGAACGAAATATCTTTTAAAATTGGAAAAATGACCTTCAAGAAGAAACTTTCGCATCAGAATTATTACAGATAATGATTTCGTAACATTTATCGATTAAAAAGATAAAATCAAATAATTGCGCGAGGACTGATCATTATTGTTACTTTTCACAGCTATAAAATGGTTCTTTATCTTAGTATCTTTTTCAGAGTTGTAAAATGGTTCTTTTCAAGGTTATGGCACGGTTCTTGACTGAACTACAATTTATTTTACATTGGAACAATTAGTCTATCAATTAATGTTACGAAATCATTATCTGTAATAATTCTGATGCAAAAGTTTCTTCTTAAAGAGCATTTTTCCAAGTTTGAAAGATATTTCGTTCTTTTCCCACCTTCTTAGACTATCAATAAGTTATATTGGGTTCTACAATGTTGTATTTTCACGTTTCTATGAATAATACAATTAAATATGTCAATGTGTATTGTGAAAACCATAATTATACATTACTGCGCAGTTTGTAAATAGCGCGCGTGTCGATCACAGAATCTATAAATCTGGGCCGATTGGCCCCAGTCGCCTGACACCGCCACGGTCGCATTCTATCTTCCCCTTGCCCCCCTTGAGGGGTCGAGAAACAAATTAATGGGTCTGTCTGTATAAAGAGAACCGATGTAGTTCTCTGAAGAGACATGAGAACTTCTGTACTTAGAGAAATCTTGAAAGCGCCTAGTTCTTGTCAAAGACTTCTCTCGAAAACCGTTGTTAACCGGACGATTAATCATAGTTCTCGAGAGTGCTGTAAGTGTTTTGGGAACAACGCTTTGAGAAGTGCTGACATCTTGTAGTGCCGAGTAGCACTAAAAAGATTGCGAATTTTTCTAACAGTATAGTTGGTTTTTAAAAGTGTCGATATAAACTTTGTGATACATAATGTCATCGTTGGAATTCAGAGGTTAATAGGAAAACAATTTTATTTATACTGTACAAAATCTATTTTACAAATATCTAATTGATCAACCATCCATTAGGGGACTTTGAAATCGTGTATGTACTCGCTATTTTACCAGATTAAGAATTATAAAAATGAATAGAGATTTACCTTAGCAGTAATCTATTTATGGTTTTTATAATCTTCTTGATTATAAATTATAAGTATTAGTAGTGCGTCGAAAATGCCGATAGAATGTTAAGAGCATTTCTGTACTCTTAGTTATTTAATGTAACTGTACACATATGTCGTATGACCATTTTTAAATTATTTATATTTTGTTTTATTAGATGTGTTCTGACTTACATTCAAAAATCTACTTACCCGTGCCTTGAAGCAAACATAGTTTACTGAAAAGGAACACTTTGTATTCCTATTTCAACTCATTGAAGACATGTTGGTATATTGAAATAGAAATTACGCCAAATTTTATATACATGCCAGGTTTCTTAAATTTTAATGTTCATCCTGCATGATGCTAGCAATATCGAATGACAGTGAAAAAATTTCTTTACGTAACCTTCTGGAATAATAAGAAAGAGTATACAATTTAACATTTGCCAATTGTATGCTAAGTTATAATGATATAGGGGATATATTTGAAATTCCTAGGAGTTCACAATTTACATAGGAAATGTCAACTTTGAATCAAGTGATGCCATACTATCCGAAAGATAATTTACACACAATGATCGTTTAAAAGATAACAAATAAAACGTTTCACTACACTTCTATTTCCCGTAGCTTATAAATCCTTCACTTTTAGAGAAATTTTATCTTCTGAAAAACTGCTATGTCGTAACAGTAATACCGTTATGTATTACAGTTGCTACCAAATTTATGTTATTTATGAGGTATGGGAGAGCATGTGGTTTTTGGTCCAAGCAGGTCTGTGTGTCATTCCCCTGGGAACAAAGCTGATTGGATTCATAAGTTGTTCGAATTTCTTAAAGAAACGTTTGAATAGTAAATATATATTATAGTTCTATATGATCTCCTTATTTAGAATTTCCTGTCATCTTGAATTTTAAATAACGGTTTGTCACTTATTAAAGGTGTGGGTTAAGACAAATTAACCTGTAAAAGATCTGTTTTCAGGTTTAATTCGCCACGAACGGTGGTAAATTGTCATACTTCTAAGTTAATATTTTCAAGCAGAGATGTAAGTAATGAATGAGGTAAAAAGATACTCCGTATAAATTTACCATTCGTATTACAAAATTTGTTTAGAAGTAATTGGAAGAAGATGGGAAATCAAAGAACCAAATGACAAAGGGGTCACATTGCAACAATATAAATTTGGAGTGCGTCCTTCGGAGTGAATGTCTTCTGCTCATATATCCCTAGAATCCTCCTTTGCGTTGTTGCCTCTCAAAGCAAAGTGCAATATATACTGCCCAAGCACTAATTGGACTGGTGCCTCAATGTTGCTTTTCAAGGATCTCAGTTCAACAGTTTTGTTTACTAAATCATAGCTGTTATGGGCCTTCAGGAATATTCTTAGATGGATTTAGAGATTATTGATGTTTGGTGGATGGCAGAGTGACAAACCTGATTAGTTCAATATAGATTTTGTCCTTTTATCTCTTTTTCTCTTTCATCTAGACCAGTGTTCGTCACGTCCCTTGACTGAATGGACAAGGTAAATACGCAAAACTTATTTATAGTACTAGACTTGCGAGTACAGCTTTTCATTACTAAGTGTCTTCTTTGCTATTATTACAAACATAGCATATTATGTTAAAAAGGAGAAGAAAACCTTGCTGTAAGACTGTAATTAATTATCCAATGTTTTGTGGGCTACTTTTGCATCCTACAGAATATTTTGTATGGTACAATGTAAAGACATCCACACAACAAAAATACAAAGTTCCTGGTCTACGCATGACTCTCCGATGATTTCTTTAAGTTACATTCGTAGGGTAGGTCTGCTGGTACTATAATTCGTTTTACATGGTAGATCTTAGATTAGATAGCGATAGAAAAAAATAAGAAAAGACACGAAAATATTTATTTGGAGATTTTATTACGAACATTTTAGTATAATAAAATCCAACAAAGTTTCAGCAGTTGCTATGGAATTTGAGCATAATATCAGTGTACCCATATGACCAATACAATGGCACTTTTCACGTAATAGCTACGAAGCTAGCATAATGCAACTATGAATCGTAATAGCTACGAAGCTAGCATAATGCAAGTATGAATCATAAATCTTTAGTTATATTTTACTTGCATATGTGGATTAAGTTATGGATTAGATAAAGTAACGAGAATATACTAATCTGAGTTCATTCTACGCTTAACGAAGGGAGTGGGATTGTACAATGAATTTTCATTTACCCACTTATAAAATGATCTTGATTCATTACCTTCTTCTTACTAAGAACCCACAGGCACCTAAAAAATAAGAAACCGATGTTTAGAATTTGTTTCTTACCTTTCTAAACGCGAATGGTAATCAACCATGTAAAACTTATTAAGCTCAGTTAGTTATATCATTACGACAACTATTACTTCATATATGACTTAAAAGTATGATCGAAACACTCTTTTATTGCAAGGAAAGTTATGTAATATAAAACTTAATTAATTTATAGAAATCTTGTGAGTGTTATTTCTGCAAAATACAAGTGTACTAGACTTGTTCAGATTTGAACAATTTATTGATTATACGTAGCTATGTGCACAATAAAGTTTAAATATCAACTATGCTGTTAGTAAATCCGTATCATTTGCATTATATCTTGCATCTGGAATAAGAAGCTATTTTGATGTACTGTTGAATAATAAATTATAATAGGTTTACGATCTGTTAAATTGCACGTATTATTATGATGCAATCGCATTCACTTATACTTTTAAAAAATGTGACCAAAAAATTCAATTCCACAGAAAATTAATCTATTTATGTCATACAAAGATATTTAAGTCACTGTCGATCAAGGATCCGTTTTCGTGCGGATTTACTTTAACTATTAAGTTAGTCTCACGGTACATATATCTTTTTTCTAGATTTATAGAAGTAGGAAGCTATTTTGTATTTAACACGGATTAGTGCGTTATTACATATAAAATCAACATCAGAAACAAGTATGGAGGTTCGTTCTGCAGTGTTTACAGAGCCAAATCCCGAAGAGGAAGTAGTTATTTTGGGTGTGTTCAGGGAGATTTCCAGCACCTGATAATGTAACACTGTTGGAAAAAAGCCTATTAGAAAAAACAGAACTTATAACCTCAGTAGCGAGGGCTGTAGTGCAGGTAATCTTTAAAACACCATATGGAAACAATTAAAAGGCAGATGCACAGAAGACATGTTACAAAGCAAAAAAAATTGTAATGTTGAAATTCCGCCATAACTTAAATATATTTGCTTACAAAAATTTTATCAAAGAACTTGGACAGTTCAAACGTTGTATAAGGGGGCTCTGGACGTAATGGCGAGAGTCTTCCCCGGGGCCCCTTTCATCGCACAACAGTCTGCTAGGGACAGCACGGTGGTAGTTTTTAGTGAGTAAGAGCCCCACACTACCCTGCCCACGAGCTCGTCCGGGGCAGGACAGCGGAGGAGCCCCCCCCCCCCCCCCCCCCTCGGGGAGGCGCGTCTCCCGTCCTGCTCTGCGGGGCGAATCGGGCAGGGTGCCTTTTGAAGGTTTTCCCCACTTGAAAAAAAAAAAAATTTCAAACGTTGTATCTCTTGCCCAGTAAGGAAGCGGTTTTAAGTTAGATGTTCCGGTTCAATTATTTAATAAGCTAAGTAGAGATGCCGGCCGTGTAATATTCAATCCTCTGTGAACGATTTATTTATACATACGCAGGATTAAATTTATACATAGGTGTCATACAGATAGGAATTAGTTCCCGTTGAACGAACAGTAATACATATTATGAAAGATTATGAAGGAATAACAACATATGTTCTGTCATACACGTTAAGGATCTTAGGGAAGAGCTATTTATATTGTATCAGTTTTAAGTAGTTTAATGAACAATGATATGTGCGGTTGTGTCGTTACAAGCAAATAGTGTGTGTGTCTGTTGAGAGTTTGTACTACACTGTGTGTGGTGTGTGTAATTCTCTATTGAGAGTGTGCCTCTGCTGAGGGTTGTTTAACTCAGGTGAGAGTTGTTTCTACCCTGTGTAAAAGACTATTTCTCATCATAAAGAAGGGGGGTAGACTCGAAATAGTACTCTAGGGACCAAGGGTGTGCTTTGGCCCTATCGCAAGAAATGCCACATGGCTTTTACTGACCTGAGTGGATCCTAGCCATAAAATTATTTATACTATGCGTATATGCAGGCTTAAGAAAACATACACACGTATATACATACATGCATGTAGTGGGTAATAAAAGTGGCACACTTGCCTACCTAATTATAGAACGTATAGTTCCGTTGAATTGGAAAACACAAAACAAGTTTTCAATATTTTTATGCACGTCTTTAACATGAATCGCAGCCTGTAATCCTTTCGATATTAATTCTACATGTTCTTATGTAGTATCTGGAGAAATTATCAACTACTTATAGTACTTTTTTAAATTATTATTATTACTTTTTTTTTTATAATTTCTGCATTTAATATATACCTGAGATGTAAGTCTAATGTAATTGCACTTTGTTGTAAATTGTCTTGCATGACATTGAAGAAACATATTGCTGCGACTCGTTCCTGGTGTATAGAGGGTCCACCCCTGCGAATGCCCTGGACGCAACATTGGTGTCAGAAGTGGAATATTGACTCCTAACCTTCTCAGAATGGACAGAGCTAAGCAGTTCCAAAATGTTCCTGGGGCGGCGGAGGCAGATACCACCTTGAGTCTTCATTCAGTAACGGGAGAATGACTGTCTATTCTGAGGACACAGTGCTTCTAGGTTCGACTTGGGGATCTCGTGATAATCACGGAATTCGTCATCGTTGACATGAGGAAAGACTGCATCCTCTGGACAGATTTCCTGTGGAAGTGCTTCTGTTGGTTAAATTTTATTGAAGGAAAGCTGTACATTAGAAATCATGAAAAAATCAACTTTATTAAGAAGGGCATCGGGCAAAAGGCAGCGGCTCACGTAGAAGAGGAGGATCTTCCTGAGCCTCTGCGAGCACTCTTCCAGAGGTGTACTCTTTCTTTAGCAGAAGAGCAGAGTAAAAAGTTGCGATGTCTACTTCTGGAATTTGAAGATCTCTTTGCTCAGAACCCAGAACAAGTTGGCAAATGTGACATCATGAAGTATCGAATTAATATCGGGGACTATGCTCCGATTAAGCAACCATTTCGTCGTATAACAATTCATTGCCGAGAGGAGGTACAGAATCTAATTGAGGAGATGAAAAGGCTAGGGTTAATAGAGGAATTGAAGAGCCTCTGGTCCTCTCCTATCGTCCTCGTGAAAAAGAAGGATGGGAGCACACGATTCTGCGTAGATTATCGCGGACTTAATGAGGTGGACAAGGATTCGTACCCGTTACCGAGAATAGAGGATACCTTAGATGCTTTGGTTGGAGCATCATGGTTCTCTACCTCAGATCTACCGAACGGCTACTGGCAAGTTGCCTTAGCTGACGAGGATAAAGAGAAGACAGCCTTCACGGTAGGGAGCGGGTTGTGGCAGTTCAAGGTGATGCCATTTAGACTGTGCAACGCAGTCGCTACATTTGTGCGATTGATGGAAATAATCCTCACCGGGATCAACTGAAAAATGTGTTTGGCCTATCTAGATGACAAAATCATTTGCGTTAAAAGCTTTGAAGAGGAAATAAGTAATTTAAAACCTGTCTTTGCCCGTCTGCGCCAAGCTAACTTGCTGCTTAGCCCGAAGAAATGCAATTTCCTTAGCTGAGAGACGAAATATTTGGGTCATATAGTCTCCGAGCATGGAGTGAAGACCGATCCGGAAAAAGTAGCAGCCGTAAGAAATTGGCCAGTGCCAAAGAATAAATCGAAGGTAAGAAGTTTTCCAGGACTTAACACATACTACAGGAAATTTGTAAAACTGACAGAAGACAGGGCGGTCTTCCACTGGGGCGAAGATTGCCAACGAGCCTTTGTTGAGTTACAGAGCCGGTTAACCACTTGCGCTACGATTTCACTTTCGGTAGCCGTGCCGCGCTCCACGATATAACTTGCGGTAAAGTGTTACATTGTCTGCGAGCGCTAGGTTTTAAGCAATGACTTAGCCGACATGCCACACACGTCGTGTTTGTTTCTGCGCCAAATGCCTATCGACGTGGTATACACGTCGCTTTCGGTTTTGGGACAAAAGCATCTTGACGTGCGTGGCACGTCTTTATAGCGCAAGTGGTTAAGTGAGGCTCCTCTATTGGCCCGATGTGGATTTTAGTTTAGACACGGATGCATCGAATGTCGCCATCGGAGCAGTGCTGTCTCAGCTGCAAGATGGTGAAGAGAAGGTTGTGGCATATTGCTCTACAACGCTGGGAACAGCTGAGAGAAATTACTGTGTCACAAGAAGGGAGCTGTTAGCCATTGTAAAGTCGGTGGAACACTTCTATCATTATTTGTATGGAAGGAAGTTTCACGTTAGGACTGATTATGCCTCACTGAGGTGGCTGATGTCTTTCAAAAACCCTAAAGGGCAGATAGCTCGTTCGATAGATCGTCTCCAAAAGTATGACTTCCAGGTCAGTCACCGAGGAGGCCAAAGCCATGGTAACGCCGACAGACTTTCAAGGCGACGTTACGTAAAAGATGGCTTCAAACGATGCTCTTGATTAGAGGAGAAAGAGAACAGTAAGGAATCTAACGTGACTCGCGTGATCTGCGACACGTTAGACATCAACGAGTAGAAAGTAGCTCAGGAAGACGATGTGGATTTAAATTTTATCCCGATGAAAAAAACCGTTCAGGAAAAGTCGAACTGGCAGGAGATATCTGCCTCGTCCGATGCGGCAAAGTACCTGTGGAAAATATGGAATTCTTTGAAGATGAGAGAGAGATTGCTGTACCGTGGCTGGGAATTCCTAAACAAAGAAGAGATGAATTTACTGCTGTTGGTCCCAAGAGCAAAGATAGAGGAGGTGTTGACGCTGTGCCATAATTCACCTTGCATAGGACATTTTGGTATTCGTAAGACGTTGGCCACCGCATGAATATAGAAGACTGGTGTTGTCGTTGCACACGCAGTTTGGACGAAAGGGCCTGATGGAGAGGGGGAAGGGGGCCTTGAGAGTATATAACGCGGGCGAGCCCTTCATGAGGGTAGCCCTGGACGTTGTTTGTCCCTTGCCGAAGTCCCACGCCGGGAACAGGTACGCACTGGTTGTGGTGAATTATTTTTCCAAGTAGCCGGTAATAATCCCGATGCCAAATCAGAAGGCAGTGACGATAGCCAGGGCTTTGGTACGAGACGTTGTTAGTAGGCATGCAGTTTCGTTGGAGCTGCACTCTGATCAGAGTCGGAGTTCTGAATCCTGTATCTTCAGAGAACTGGCAAAAATTTTTGGAGTCGGGTAGACAAGGACAACTCCATTACACCCTCAGCCGGATGGGCTTGTAGAACGGATGATACGTACACTACTAGAATATCTGACGCAGTTTGTTACCGCTAACCGGGAAGATTGAAACGATTTGACCCCATTGTTCCTCCTAGCGTACCGAACATAGCAACATGAGATTACACAGCATACCCCTGCCATGATTTTGATGGGACGAAACCACCATTTACCGTTGGATTTGGTGCTAGGTAAAGATCCCGAAGGAGTCCCAGAAAGCGACTATGTCGAGTGTACCAGGAAGAAGCTTGTAGCGATTCACGAATTTGTTGGAGGTCGAATGAAGGTATGCAGTGAAGTATTCCAATGAAGTCTTGGTACGATGTCCCTGCAAGAGAATTGACCTTCGAACCCGGACAAGAAGTAAGGTTGTACAATCCTCGCCATAAAAGGGTAGATGCCCTAAGCTCCTGTCTTCTTGGGTAGGACCTTATGTAGTCAAGATCTGTTTGCACGATTTAATTTATAGGATGGTCCTTTCGTTCAGCGCGAGACCAAAGATCGTTCACCTAAATCGCTTGGCTTGTTTCCAAAAAAATGGTTGCGTGTTTTACTGCTAAATTTTATATTGTACTGAAAGGAACGAATTTGCGTTGTTTAGGCCCCTACTGTATGTCTGATTAATCAATTTTGAGCGAAAGTTTAAATATAGCGGCATAGGTAGGATGTATGTATGAGGGTGATACCCCATTTTGTTGTCCCGACAGAGAAGTCAGATCTCGTCAGGTTTATCCTCGGACACTAACCTGCAAGACGTGTCCGCCTAGCAGTTGGCGATGGTGTTATTTGCCTCCAGACATAAAGCAAAGTATTGGGAGATGTCCAGTTGTCACCGGCCGGGGCCTGCCTCTGACCCTGGACAGGGAAAGAGTAGTACGCGCGCAAAAGGAGTCCGCGGGCGGAACCTCGACGCGCCGTGAATCGCGGATATCTAGAGCCGAGCTACCGCGTTAAGTTTTCAATATGTTGGACGGCTGCTTTGGCTTTTTCAATCCTTTAAGGGTAAGTTTTGCTAGTTGGACGACGACTTCCTCGCTTGACGTCTTTTGGTGCTGGGAGTGCAATGGCTGTTCTTCGGGGCGATGCTGAGATGGCGCGTTGAACGAGGGATGATGAAGGTCTTCTCGGTCTGGAGAAGGGAATTATAGCAAACGCTAGAGGATACGAGGAGGGTACCAGCGTCTCGCTCGAGGTTTTTCAGGTGGTTTTCCCTCGAGACGAAGGGCGAATGCCGGGACGTAGCCCCAGAAGAGGATCACCTAAAGGAGATTAAGATCTTTCCTCTTCCCCTTCCTAGCGGAGGTACCCAGAACAAGAGGAATTGCACGAGCATATCCATCATCCAGCAACGCAATTCAGTGCTAGCGAATCAAGCCGCGTTCGGGACGAACGGCTTGTCAAAAGGGGGAGCAATGTTGCGACCCGGGCCTCGTGTATAGAGGGTCCACCCCTGCGAACGCCCCGATGACCAAAGAACGGCAGAACGTTGTTGATTAAATAAGAATATCTCAGAAGCGCAGAAGCGATCGGATGTGTTTTACCCTGTTCTCAGATTATAAGAATAAACAGTTCATTGTGTTAAATGTTCGTTTGTGTTACGTGTTAAACATTCCATATAATATGAAATCAAGTGCAAGCACCCGCGGACGCAACATTATTTATGCACTTTTGTGCATCGACCCATCAAAAAAGTGCAACCGCACCTTTTTTTTTAAAAGGAAATCTATATCTTTGATTGCACCAGTCGATACAGTTTCTTATGCTCCAGTTAAAATCACTTATGCCCTAAACTTATTCATTAGAAAGTTATTGAAGCATAAAGTCTTCTCAATTATTTTGGTCGCGCAACGAGTGTTCTGGACTACCTATGCTACAAATATTCGAATGCCCCTTCATTGCAGTCCAAGCACTTTCCGATCTGCTTTTTGACGTTCCGCAACACGTTCATATTGTTCCTTTCCGTAATTTTGGATATTTCTTGCCGAATGCGTTGTTGGAGCTCCTTAAGATTAGTAATGGGGTACAAATACATCGTATCATTTAGGGGTCCCCATAAAGAGGGTCGAGAAATGTGAACTCTGGTGACTGGGGTGGCCATAAGATTGGCCTACGTTGCACCAATCCATTTTCCTGCATGAATTTATTTAAACGTCTGGCAACTATCTGCGAGTTTTGTGCTAGAGCATCGTATGGTTGAAAGTATCTCATATTTTGCCGTTCACTTAGAAAAATCTCTGTATCGCGTAAAGGAACTGATTGATCAAATTCCAGTAGGTTTAGGTAACTTTAACTTTTATTTATAACATCTTTTTCTATTCTCAATCATTTATAAGGTACAGCCAGTTCCAGTTGCGTGGAATACCTCGTATATTGCACAATGGAAGTTGAAGTGAAATCGAGTTTGTGTAATTTTAACGCAATCGAACAAATTGGTTGTGATCGGAAAATACCTTAATGATGATATACCTGAGTTAGGATAATGACTATTATCGAGTATATTAAATGTGAAAATCTTGAGCAAGAATTATTATCGGCAAAAAAGTTCAGCATTTGTCACAAGCATTTATGTTGAACAATATATTTTATGGAAGCACTTGTGTACTGTCACAAGGTTATTGTCATCTCATTACGATATCACAATCATATCATTACAAAATCAAGACTTATGACGTATTTGCAATAGCTTTAGCAATCTTGTTCACTGTGAACCAGTGCTGACCTGGGAAGTAAAGAATGGACGACGACTTATAGATCATTCTGGTTAGACAGGGAAAGAATTCTTGCCTAAATCGGCTGGCAAAACGCATGCATTTATTCCCACTTCGACTGATGATTGAAAGAGTTCGATGCAGCTCTGAAAAGCATCATTTGTGTTTGGTCACAAAACTAATAATATTTTTGAACCGAATGAAACCTGTGCGTTTAGATAAATCCAAACGATTATCGTTTCGGCAAGAAAGCATTTTACACAAGTCTTTGCGTAACGCCTTAAGCAGTTCCAGCGTGAATGCATGGGCACTTTGCCCTCGTTCAGTACTAATACATTCTTTAATCTCACAAACCATGCAGCAGTCAAAAACGCAAAATTATAAAATATTATTTTCTAGTTTATTATATGGATGTATAATAAATAATATCACCCCGTGGGCTGTTCTTTACTGCACCTTAGAATCTAAAGATAATGCATATTAAACAACAATCAACTCTTTCTATTCGTTGGGGAATATAAATTGGCGGCTAATGAAACCGTAGAAAAACTTGTAGCATTTGAACACCGCATTTGCGCTCATGCAGCGACTGGAGGAAAGATCAGCTCACGTTTATGTACTCTGTCCATTCTCGATTATCGTTCTGTCATACCTGGCGAGAGATGAACTTGGTGGCGAGCGTTCGACATCGCTTCTGTCTAGACGACTCGTGGTACGCGCTCTCATACTCAGTTGTCCAGCGGAAGCTCGTTCAGTTCACTGTGGTTCCCTGCCGACCTTCGTCGCTGATTACAAATTGCTTTCGAGAGACTGCTGTTCACGAATACAAGACCAAGCCCTCAGTCCTTGGCGTTGCCGTATGATGAAACCGTATCATTTACTGTGTGTTATTAGGTACCGCTCCTACCATATAGCTGGCATTCCTGCATACAATCAACAGGGTATCTTCTACTATGAGTCACTGAAATCTGGTGAAACTGTCAATGCCCACTGCTACCACCAACAACCGATCGAATTAGACCGTGTTCTGCGTGAAAAAAAGCCGGAATATCGACAAAAATATGTAAAACTGATTTTCTTCCGCAACAACGCACCAGCGCACGTGTCAATAATGGTTCCAAACTTCTTAGACACACTTAAGTAGAAGGTGCCACCACATGCCGCTTATTTACTAGACCTGGCATCTCCAGATTACCATCTGTTTTCGTCAATGGGACATGTGTTCGGTGAACAGGGCTTCGATTCTTGCGAAGATGTGTGAAAATGGATGGATGAGTGGTATGTCCTGAAAGATAAAGAATTTATTTGGCATGGTATCCACAAATTGCCCGAGATATGGGAAAAATATGTAGCCATCGAGGGAAAGTATTTTGAATAAATTTGTTTTTTGCTTGCTATGAAAAGAACATGTGTTTTTCTGACTAAAAAACAACGGATTTAAGCTTATACACCTAGTATACTCACGATGAGATTTTTAAAGTGTAAGCACAGAGAACGTGTTTCTGGAGGCGTAAATTCTTCAAGTCGTGAGTGTGAAAGATATAAAGAGAACCGATGCAATTTTCTGAGGAGACATGAGAATTTCTGTACTTAGAAAAATCTTGAGAGCGCCTGGTTCTGACTTATCTTAAAAACCGTTGTTAACCGAACGATTAATCATAGTCCTCGAGAGTGCAGCAAACGCTTTGAGAACAACGGTTTGAGAAATATTGGCTTCTTGTAATGCCGAGTAGCACTAGAGAGAATGCGAATTTTTCTATCAATGTAGTTGGTTTTTAAAAATGTCAATATAAACTTTGTGATACATAATGCTATCGGTGGAATTCAGAGGTTAATAGGAAAATAATTTGATTTATATTGTACAAAATCTGTTCTACAAACATCTAATTGATCAACCATCCATTAGGGATCTTTGAAATCGTGTATGTACTTACTATTTTACCAGATTAAGAATTATAAAAATAAATAGACATTTGCCTCAACAGTGATCTGTTTATAGTTTTTATAATTTTCTTGGTTGCTGTATTAGTTGTTGTATCTATACACATACGTCCTACAACCATTTTCAAATTATTTATATCTTGTTTTATCAGAACTGTTCTGATTTACATTCAAATATCTACTTACCGATGCTTTGAAGCCAAGATAGTTTTTCGAAAAGGAATACTTTGTATTCTTATTTTAACACATTGAGGACATTTTGGTATATTGAAATAGAAATTACACCAAATTTCATATACACGCAAAGTTTCTTAAATTTGAATGTACATCTTGCACGATGCTAGCAATATCGCCATGGAAAAATTTCTTCGCAAAACCTTCTGGAATGATAAGAAATCGTATACAATGTAGCTTTCGCCAATTGTATGCTAATAATAGTTGCCATCGGGGATGGATTTGAAATTCCTAGGAGTTCACGATTTACGTAGGAAATGTCAACCTTAAATCACGTGATGTTGTCATACCACCCGAAAGATAATTTACACACAATGATCGCTTAAAATATAAGAAATTAAACGTTTCACTGTATATTTTTTTCCCGTAAGATGTAAATCCTTCATTTTTAAGGAGAGTTTATCTCATAAAAAACTGCTATGTCATAACTGTAATACCGTTACGTGTTACCATTGTCATCATATGTATGCTATTTGTAAGGTATGGAAGAGCATGTGGTTTTTGATCCAAACGGGTCTGAGTGTCACTCCCCTGGGACGAGGCTGATTGGGTTAATAAATTGTTCGAATTTTTTAAAGATGGAATGTTTGAAAATTAAACATATATTATAGTTCTGTATGAACTCCTTATTTAGAATTTCCCGTCATCTTGAATTTTAAATAACGGTTTCTTACTCCGTATAAATTTAGCACTCCTATTACAAAGTTTGTTTAGAAGTATTTGGAAGAAGATGAGAAATTGAAGAACCAAGTGACAAGGTGGCCGCGTCGCAAGATTATAAATTGAGAGTGCCTCCTACGGAGTAAATGTCTTCTGCTCATATATCCCTAGAATCCTTCTTTGCGTTATTCTCTCTCAAAGCAAAGTGTAATATGTATTTCTCCCCTATTTAGCCCTATTTAGACTAGTGCCTCAATGTTGCTTTTCGAGGATCTCTGTTAAACGGTCTTGTTTACTAAATCATAGCTGTTATGGGCCTCCAGGAGTCTTCTTAGATGGATGTAGAGATTATTGATGTTTGGTGGATGGCCGAGTGACAAACCTGATTAGTTCAATATAGACTTTGTCCTTTTATCTCTTTTTCTCTCTCATCTAGACCAGCGTTCCTCACATCCCTTGACTGAATGGACAAGGTAAATAAGGTAAGACAAGGTAAAACTTATTTATAGTACTAGACTTGTGAGTACAGCTTTTCATTACTAAGTGTCTTCTTTGCTATTATTACAAACATAGCATATTATATTAAAAAGGAGAAGAAAACCTTGCCGTAAGACTGTAACTAATTATCCAATGTTTTGTGGGCTGCTATTGCAGAAGATACCTACAGAATATTTTGTATGGTACAATGTAAAGACACCCACAAACCAAAAATACAAAGTTCCTGGTCTACGCATGACTCCCCGATGATTTCTTTAAGCTGCATTCATAGGGTAGGTCTGCTGGTACTATACTTTGTTTTAAATAGTAGATCTTAGATTAGATAGCGATAGAAAGAAATAAGAAAAGATACGAAAATATTTATTTGGAGATTTTATTACGAACGTTTTGGTATAATAATATCCAATAGAACTTCAGCAGTTGCTATGGAATTTGAACTTAATAGCAGTGTACCCATAAGACCAATGCGATGGCACTTTTCACGTGGAATAGGAGCAACGATATTACGTTGTGTACTTTTCAAGTGCTGAAGCTAGCAAAATGCGATTATGAATCATTAATCTTTAGTTATATTTTACTTGCAAATACGGATTAAGTTGTAGCTAAAATAACGGGAATATACTAATATGAGTTCATTCTATGCTTAAAGAAGGGAGTGGAATGTACAATCAATTTTCATTTACCCACTTATAAAATTATCTTGATACATTACTTTTTGCATACTAAGAACCCACAGGTACCTAAAAAATAAGAAACCGATGTTTAGAATTTGTTTCTTATCTTTCTAAACGCAAATGGTAATCAACCATGTGCAACTTATTAAGCTCAGTTAGTTATATCGTTACGACAGCTATTACTTCGTGTAGAATTTAAAAGTATGATTGAAACGCTCTTTTATTGCAAGGAAAGTTACGTAATATAAAACTTAATTAATTTATAGAAATCTTGTAAGTGCTATTTCTGCAAAATACAAGTGTATTAGACTTGTTCAGATTTGTACAATTTATTTATTATACGTGGCTATGTGTACAATAGAGTTTAGATATCAATTATGCTGCTAGTAAATCCGTATCATTTGCATTATATCATACATCTGGAATAAGAAGCTATTTTATCACTGTTGAATAATAAATTATAATAGTTTTTACGATGTGTTAAATTGCACGTCATGCAATCGCATTCAGTTATACTTTTAAAAAATGTGACCAAAAAATCCAGCTCCACAGAAAATTAATCTATTTATATCATGGAAATATATTTAAATGTAAAGTACCCCTTGTGTTACAATTTAATATGAATAATACAGAAGAAAGAACTGAGTTTATAGAGTAGGTAGGAGAACAAGACGTCACTATCAGTTTCCTCAAGTGGGGAAAGCTTTCAAGTGCATATATGTGCTGCTATATTAAGTCACTGTCAATCAGGGATACATTTTTGTGCCGATTTACTTTCACTATTAAGTCAGTCTCACGGTACATATATCTTTTTTGTGGATTTATAAAAGTAGGAAGCTATTCTGTTATTTAACACGGATTAGTGCGGTGACACTGACACGTGAAATCAACATTAGAAACAAGCATGGAAGTTCGTCCTACAGTGTATACAAAGCCGAATCCCGGAGAGGAAGTAGTTATTTCGGGTATTTCAGGGAGATTTCCAGCATCTGATAATGTAAGACTATTGGAAAAAAGCCTATTAGAAAAAGCAGAACTTATAACGCTCAGTAACGAGCGCTGGAATGCAGGTAATCTTTAGAACACAATACGGAAATAATTAAAAGACAGATGCACCGAAGGCTTATGTTACAAAGCAAAAAATATTGTAATGTTGAAATTCTGCCATAACATTGATATATGTGCTTACAAAAACTTCATCAAAGAGCTTGGACAGCTCGAGCGTTATATCTCTTGTTCAGTAAGGAAGCGGTTTTCAGTTAGATCCTCTGATTCAATTATTTAATGAGCTAAGTAGAGTTGCCGGCCGTGTAATATTCAATCCTTTGTGGACGATTTATTTATATATATGCAGGATTATATTTATACATAGGTGTCATACAGATAGGAATTAGCTCCCGTTGAACGAACAGTAATACATATTATGAAAGATTATGAAGAAACAAAAAATTTATTAATTCTTTTGTAAACTTTAGATATATGTTTACACAGTAATAAGGTTCAATTTAATGTTTTTACATAAAAACTAGCTGTACTCGACTATACATTGATGTGGCTCAAACTGGTTAAATGGAAAAGAAAGAAAAGAGGAAGCGCACGTTTCTGATATGTTTATTTTAACAAAATTTTCACAATGCTTGTGGGTATACGATATTTTTTGTTCTCCCACTGTTGGTGTAAATATAGAGATTGTGTGGTTTGTCAGCTCTGGAACACATGTAGTCCATTTTCTAGATACATTGCTTAGTGAACAACATCTGGACTTGGTTCATGTATAACAAAAGAAAAAATTCGCCATGCAGCTTTATTGCTCTTTATGTATTTTCGAGACTCATACTGTGCGATTTCTTCGACATGCGCATTACTATCAATTCTTTCTGGTTGTATACAAAAAACTGCCATATCTCTGTCTTTATTTGTGTACTTACCAAGGAATTTAATCGATTTCAGCGAGTTACACTAATTCACGTTTATGTGAGCTTTACATGGTTTTGACAGCAAAGACAAATATGGAACAACCCACCGGTCACCTACTTCGATGTCATCATTTCCCATTTGTATTGTTTTCAATTTACAAGCATCTTCCGCCGATCTTCTTCTGTATAAATGATATCCATCTTTTCCTGTAACTGTGTTGAATACTAGTGCTCGAGAATATCATTTAGAACATTTTCCGTATATCATACATGGTGAATTTGGATTCAGCGTACTTCAACATCCATGTACCATATTTTTCGTCACAACTTCATGTAAATCCTTATAGACATTAGCATCGAGTATTTCAGCGCATGTTACATCGTCGATTTTGTTTGAAATGATTTTGCTATAGAGTCAGATTGATATATGTGCGTGTGGCAATCCTCTCTTTTGCCATTCCACTGAGTACCACAAACGCAAATACATGTTTTAACATTAAATTCATCAACGATTTCAGCTTCTTGCTGAAAATACGTGGTATGATGTCATGCCTATCCACCTGTGATTCTCCAAGAAGTAAGAGATGTTGTACATCGTCCCAAACTGGATCAGATGTGATATTTATATAATAAGTATACAAGAACATGCCTTTATTCGAATGCAATGTTGTGTCAACATTTCAAAGCAATTGGTGAAAAACTTTTGGACTTAGAATGTTGATTAAACGAACACACACAAACACATTTACATTTTTACTTATATAGATTATATTTTATATTTCTTCGTCGTGTGGTATCTTTCAAAGTAATCTCCAATATTAAATCCTAGTTTTCGAGAACATGTGCCGCAAAAATAATTAGTGTGGCGTTTTCCACTGTTAATTTTTCCGCTTGAACATACAGAATAATCTTTACTCTTTACATATTCACAATGCCACGATATATGTAGTTTGATATTGAGTCTTTCCTATTCATCCGAGAACGATTATCTTTCTAATTTGGAAAATAGTCCATCACGAAAATCATCTAAGCAATGTTCCATCAATTTTCGGAAAAGCATAACCCCGGGAAAAAAAATTTTTTCCGCCATTTACACGATTTTCTCATAAAACAATATGAACTTGCTAATTGGTCCACCTTATCAACACTTGCCCTTCAAATTCTGTGAAGTATCTTCGAAGCTTGTCGATGCTTTTGCGGTCGAGATGCGACTCACTAGCTAGGACCTCTTGCAGAGCGAAAGAGAGGCGACAGTCTTTGTTCATGCTAGGTTTCGTTGTCTCCAATTGATAGGAGCAAGGTATTGGTTCGTGAATAGGTTTCTTAACTGTTTATGTTCTTTTATAAGAAGTGTAAACTGACCTATCCTAAATAGAGATTAAGATAAAATGAACACAATATAAGATCAGTATGGTTCTTTGTTGTGGCGGCTGAGGGCAGACACACGACTGAAACAGTAGAAAAGCTTTTGGGGCCTGAGAGTGGACATACGAGAGTGGCAAAGAGTTAAATTATGTTAGTAATATTCAAAAATATATTGTGACCATTTTTTACACTGTTAGAAAGCGGGGATATCTATTCCATATGTTATCTTATTATTTTTAAGCATTAGGTTACTAAGTTATTTACATTACCTTGCAAGTGGCATAATATATACAGAATTTTCAATAACAAGTCGTTTCCTATTTATTTTCATTTAGATTACAAGCAACTTCCTCGTCGATCCGGAAAAATTAACAACCTATCAAAATTTGATGCATCCTTTTTTGGTATTCACCCTAAACAAGCCGATACAATGGATCCAATGGGTAGGATCTTGATGGAGAACACCTATGAAGCAATAGTGGATGCTGGCATAAATCCAAAACAATTACGTGGAACTAATACTGCAGTTCTTACTGGCTGTTCTTTTTCTGAATCGGAAAAGCCATTTTTTTATGAAAGAATTATGGTAATGTGGCTCCAATTTTTCTCATTAATATTATTATACATACCTCGATTATGGCTGAAGACCAAATTATAACGAGTAGTGCATCAAATTGTGTGCAAAAAGCAAATTTTATAATTTACTCATTTAGATAATATTTTCTTGTAAAACACTAAATTGGCAATAAATATCACATTTAGTTCTAATTTACGTGCAAATAAATCAAATTTTGATCATAATATGCTTTTCTTGGAAATAGCCAAATGGACTGGGAATAACTGGATGTAGCAAAGCTTTGTTATCTAATAGAATCTCTTATTGGTTGGGGCTACATGGACCGTCTTTCACTCTTGACACAGCCTGCAGTTCCAGTCTCGTTGCGCTAGAACAAGGTTACCACATGATTCGAAGCGGACGTTGCGATGCAGCTCTAATCTGCGGCAGTAATTTGTGTCTTCATCCTTACATATCACTACAATTTACTCGTTTGGGTAATATTATTTAATAATTGTATTGGACCTTTGCCAATAAGATATATAGTTTCAAATCTAGCAACTATTAGTACCATTACCTACATTAATACTAAGCTGCAACTAAAAGTGTCATGTTACCACACATGTGTCCTATAAACATTAATTGTAACTTAAAAAACTTTCAATGTTTATCGGTCAAACAATCGTAACATACTGTTCACATATTTAATGCAAATTATTGAAGCATTATCTTTTTAGGTGTGTTGTGTCCTGATGGCCACTGCAAAGTTTTCGACGATAAAGCTGATGGATATGCCCGTAGTGATGCAATAGCTGTTATGTTGCTACAAAAAGCAAAGGATGCAAAAAGAAATTACGCAACTATTATCCATGCCATGACAAACACCGACGGTTTTAAAGAGCAAGGAATAACTTTTCCTTCGACTGAAATGCAGAGCGTTCTCTTCAAGGAATTTTACAGAGAATGTGGACTACCACCGACCATATTATCGTACTTAGAAGCCCATGGTACTGGGACATCGGTCGGTGACCCCGAAGAACTTGCTGCCATTGATAAAGTATTTTGTAAGGACAGAGACACACCCCTGAAAATTGGATCAGTCAAGTCAAACGTTGGTCACTCTGAACCAGTTAGTGGCCTTATTTCAATTATTAAGGTAATTCAAATAATTATTTGGCAAATTTTACTCATTTCATTATGTAAAATTTAGTATTTAAGTCAATGTTGTTTATTATATAAAACGCTGAAGAAGTTTGATTAACATCCACCAAGTTTACAATGCGAACTTCAAAAGTTTAATATACCAAGAAAAAATTTTGTTAAAGGTGATACTCGCAATGGAAAGCAACGTTATATCACCAAACATGCATTACGAAACACCACGCAAAGGTGTGAAAGCTCTGGAGGAAGGTAGATTGGAAGTAATTACAGAGCCGACACCCTGGAATGGTGGCTATGCTGGAGTTAACGCCTTTGGTTTTGGCGGTGTTAATTGTCATATTTTATTAAAATCAAATACGAAAGAAAAGATTAATCATGGAATCCCCAAAGACAATTTGGCTAGACTCGTAGCGGTGTCAGGACGAACGGAGGAAGCGGTGGCGACATTATTAGATGATGTAAGTATATTTATGAATTCAATATGAATAGCTTTATTTGATGCAAGCCGTTAGAACAAAATAAAGAAACATTCTGTCGCAAGTAAATTAAAGTTGAAACTGTTCTAAATGATTTATTTCTAGGTATTTCTTAATGTAGCGTTTGAGATAAATCAGTCGAAAAGGGTGTATATTTACCGAATGTATATTACGGTCCTAAAGACTTTATGCTTTAGCTAATTAAGGTCGCTGTAGTAACATTTTCTATAATACAGACAAGTGCGCATTTTGTGTATCATACATGACCCTTTCCTTTTTAAATGCCATAGGTCTGATTTCGGAAAAAAAAGATGCGTTAATAGTAGTGTAGGCGATAAGGAGAGTAAAAGAAAGGGTCCGAGGTGGAAGACACGAAAGTCAAATTAAACATTCGTAAACGTATAATCTTCAAAAAAACCATACGCGTAACTTTAATGTAACTAACACGCGTCGCATTCCTTTTCTCTTTGCTCAGCTTTTGTTTTTCGAGCCAGGATGAGACTTCCCAACTTGAAGTTGTTGACAAGTTGCTCCACTCGCAGTTGTCAGCTGATACACCTACAACATGATAATTTCTAAGTCATTATTTGCAAAATTGGATTTATACCTCTTTCAACGGAAATGACTCATATATACATCCACCTTAAACATTGACCATTTTTGTTAATGTAATGAGCATAAAGTAACGCTATTCAGTAAATATCTGTATGAGATCGCTTGCTTTTACTGATTATATGAATATATGAGTAGAGATTTAAACTATATAACCACGTAGCAGTTTGTTATTTGTTAACTTTTTGTTGACAAGCTTCTTAATTAATATTTAAATGTAGTATCCAGTAAATTAAATCTTCTATCGCAATTGAAATAATTCTGATCTAAATAGATTGAAAGTCGCCCTCTTGACGCAGAATATATTAGTCTGTTCCACGAGATTCATGCCCACGAGATACCAGGTCATTTATATAGAGGATACTCGATAATAAGCGCTGATTCATCTGGAGACACGGTAAGAGCTATAGAGGAATGTACCGAATCAAGGAGACCAATTTGTTTTGTGTTCGCTGGAATGGGATCGCAGTGGTCTGGCATGGGTAAATGTTAATTATTTTCCTCGCAAAATGGCCTAAACATTGACCTAAATATAGTACATTATTTCAATGTAATTCATTACACTTCTTCATTGTGGCATAGAATAAAGTAACTCGCATAATTCTGTAATGTAATTTGAACAAATTCGTTAGAATAGATAGATGCAGTTTGAGTTCGAGTTTTATAAGATACTAAAACATTTTAGGCGAGAAACTATTGAAATTTCCAATATTTGCTGAGGCGATACAAAAGTGCGACTCTATTCTGAAGCCACGTGGGCTGAACATTTACGACATTTTAACTAGTAAGCGCAAGGATGTGTTCGATAATATTTTAAACTCATTTGTTGGAATCGCTGCAGTACAGGTAAGATACATATTATCTTTGTATCATATAAGCAGAAAAGCAATGTAACTAAAGATCACCGCACCTGATGACATTATTCCGCCGACTTATGTGTAATCAAACATTCTATCACGAACATCCGATGTAATAGTTTAAAATAACATAGATTGGATTAGTCGACATGCTAACATCTTTGGATGTCGTGCCGGATTATATAATTGGACATTCCGTTGGGGAACTCGGATGTGCATATGCAGATGGTTGTTTTACTGTTGAAGAAGCTATTCTGTCAGCATACTCTCGTGGCGTAGCGTCTATAGAAACAGACTTGATAGAAGGATCAATGGCAGCCATAGGTTGCGGATATAAAGAGATGAAGTCCATGTGTCCACCTGACATTGAGGTTGCTTGTCACAACAGCTCAAAGAGTTGTACCATAAGCGGGCCGAGGAAGTCGATCGAAACATTTGTGGCACATCTGCAGGTATTTCATTTATTACAAAATAGATAATCATAGTAATAGTACAGCAGAGCAATTATAATGTGTTGCGTTCAATTTAATATAGAAAGAATGATCGTTACGTTACTTCGCCACCAGTACGATTTAAATTTCTGTGTTTTATATTTCGATTGAATATACACTACGCGATAAAAATGTGATACACGAACATCACAGCACAGTATCTAAATACCATGAAAAAAAATTATTTGTCTGAGTACGTACCGTCATTGAAATGTTACATAAGAAACATATTTTAGATATTAAGCACATAAAAACAAGAATATTAAATTTGTTAGCTTTGTTAGAACTACTTTTGTCTAATAATGTCTTGAACAAGTTGACGTTTCGTAGTTTTGAAAACTATAATGCAGATTAATTAGTTACAATTATTTAGCTGCGCTATTTCTTTTTCGTTTTTCTATACTATTGGTATATGATGACGGTTTAAGAAGGATATTTTATTGATGATCGTAATAAAGTGGTGTTGATAAAATGATGGTTTATTAATAAGTTAAAATATATATAATGACTATACGACATATAATTTCTGACTATTTTCTTGCTCATTCTTATATAAGTATGTCAGTTAAATGACCTTAGTAAGCAACTGTTAATAAACCAATTAGTGGTTTGGTACGACATTTCGACTCAGTGTGAGTCATCATCAGGTATATTAAATCAAAATATAATGCTGATAAAAAATTGATTATGAAATAAAATTGCTTGCGTGCATAAGATGCAAAGAAGGGGAACCATATAGTGAAAGGGGAGATTGAGCAAACTGTGCGTGAAATGTGTTATAGAAGCTAACTGGAACATTAGCCAAACCTGTCAGAAGGACATGGTTATTAAGTTTATACTCCAATAGCCGAATATTGTTGATGGTATGCGTGAGAAAGGTGAGGAGAAACGAAACAGTTGTTGAGTTTGACTAGGATGAAACATGTATATAATATCAAGATACGTCTCATCCTTATCTATCAGGTTCCATCCCAATCGAAACTAGCGATGGTTTCTCCTCATCCCTCTGAAGCATTCAATCACCAATATTCGATCATCCACACATAAGTGAAGCAGTAGATTTTTTGCTTTTTCTGGTAATATAGTTGCAAAACGTTATATTCGGGTGAAGAGCCTCTTAAATAAATATTTATTCCAAAGGACGCTTTGAATGAAAAATGAAAAATGAAAAAAATAAGAACTAACTGAAAAAATAAATAAAATAAGCACAGATAGAGTATTACTATGTAACATAGAGATATTATAAAACGGAATGTGTGTATAATACACCTTAAAACTAACAAAGAGACAATTTATTATTCGCATCTGCAACTATACCTTTAAATTACAAATATATTAATATCAATAATACTGGAGTAGCAATAGTAATTTTGGAATCATAGAATATTAATAAGCAATACAACATATATGTCAGTGCCTTATGTTTATTTACTTAGCTCTGTCCACGCATAATTCATCTCTCTATATTCCTCTATACATGTACATCTCTATTATTCATCACATACCACTAAACTATACTCTCTTTTTACATTCTACTTTATATTTTCTTTATATAACTTAGCTTTTTTAATAAACCTGAAGTAGGCTCGTACAAAAGCCGAAACGTTGTGATACTTCTTGAGACAAAACATAACATAAGGTAGTGCCTGAACGAGTAATGCTGGGAGTACTAGATTTTTCGTAACGTAAATCTATTTTTTCTGCACCGATACAAATTCGACTCTTATTCCCGATTATCAAAACTAGACTAACCTCGCAGTGCCCTAGACAAAGTCCCTGGTACACATTTTCTTATGCACAGCCACACGCATTGATACGCACTCTTTTATACATTCGAGAGCCCAGGGCACTCGAAATTTCTATGCACTTTATATATACTAGAGTATTTCTATCCTACATCCTTCGATCCTTCCTCTTCCAATAAGTATAGTTTAACGCAGAAGTTCTTATAAAGATAAAAATCAAATAGTAAGAACACAGTACAAGTTGCACTTCTTCGGTAGAATTTTACGGTATCTTGTTACTAATACTAAATCAACCAATGGTTTTAGTACTGTTCATTGTTAGCATTTATGTATCGTGCGGTATTATTGTATTACATATTATCGTCGCTTCAAAATGGAGAATAGATACGCCAAACTTCTTAATTAGTTGCTCAATATATTTGAACCTGATTAAAGATACAAAATATTTCACTACACACTGAGATTTTCGTCACGCAAATTATGTTACAATCTCATTGCATATTTAATTGCGCAAGAATATAGTTTTGTGCATATATGTGCGAAAATATTTAAATTTCTTTCATATATTTCGTAATTTTACATTTAGAAATTATTGTGCTATTTTATATTAGATAGCCACATGATACATTTCATATATCCTCTAAATTGTTGATGCAATCAAACAGAGCTCCATGAAATATAACACCTCGATCTTCAAATTTTTTACTGCAGGACACCAGATATTTTTAAAACTATTTTTTGGCCCCAACTGCTGAAGTGGTTCAGTCTAAGTCTTACTGTTCAAGTAGCATTCCGTACCATTAGATCTACAGCGTACACGTCACGTGGAATATTTTCCGTAATAGATGGCCGGAAATTAAACTTGGTGCTACCGGATGAGAGTTCGAGATTTGTTGCTATGTTGACAATTTTTTCTGCCCACTATTTTCAAAGTCTGATGTTTACCCATTGAGTCATTCAATACGCATTACAATACGTCTCGCTGTTTGTTTTTGTTAAAAATACCGTTGGCACATCTTTCTTGTGGTACTTTTTTCTACTTTTTTTGCATACATGACTATATTTACTTCTTCTGTCACACTTGCCCCACACTTTAGGTCCACTATTTATTTCTTCCAAAATCAATAACGCATCCTATTTTTTTTCCTTTTTGACACACTTTTTTCTACGTACAAACAATTAATACTAAAACCTCAATGTGTACTTTTTCATAGAGCAAAGATATATTTGCAAAAGAGGTAGCCTGCAGCAATATAGCTTACCATAGCCGCTACATCGCCCCGATCGGAAAAAAACTTCTCGCCTATTTGAAGCAAGTAATAACCGATCCAAAAGTGCGAAGCGAAAAATGGATCAGTACGTCGGTACCGCAGAGCAACTGGTCGAGCCCTAGTGCAAAGTTTTCATCCGCAGAATATCACACGAACAATCTTCTACATCCGGTGTTATTTGAAGAAACTACAACGTTAATTCCAAAAGATGCGATCGCCATCGAAATTGCACCCCACGGTTTATTACAAGCTATCTTAAGGAGATCCATGCCGTCGACCGTAACAAACGTGCCGCTCATGTTACGAGACCACAAAGACAATTCCAGATTTTTTCTTCAGGCTCTTGGAAAATTATATAATTCTGGTGTCCAGTTGCAGCTTGCTAAACTTTATCCACGAATCAACTATCCAGTGAGCCGTGGGACACCCACGATTTCTCCACTTATCAAGTAAGTCAAATATGTTTTACACACCTAATGTGTTATCAGTATAAATAAGTACTCTCTCTGTTGGCTGATAATATCGCTGGTAATGCACAGCATGTTAGATTATAGTGATTCCATATGATATTTTACATAACTATCGAAACGTTTTATTAATAAATAGATATTACGTGTCTCGCAACAGTATTGATTGAAGTATTGGGAGCGTTGTAATTGATTCCTCTAAATATTGTATCTTCGATTGTGTCTTGAACGTGCTTAACATTCCGATAATCACATTTAATGCTTTTATTACTGATTACTCTGTGGAAGTAATAAATTAATCGAATATTGAACTATGACATGAATCATTATCTTTCTCATCAACCTGGAATCAACCTTTAGAAAATAATGATTTTACATCAGGATTTACAGTATAACGTAAAAGACATCGATCGTTCTCATGTGTCAGATTATTTAAAACAATGCCTAAGATTGTTATATTGGAATATTACTTATACTTCATATAAAAATTTAGATGGGTGCACACAGAAGATTGGTTTGTTGCGTCTTATGAGAAAGAAGGAAATATTGGTTCGGGAGAAAGGGAAGTGTGTATTACGTTAAACAATGAATTTTATGCATATTTGTCTGGACATATAATCGACGGACGAAATCTGATACCTGCTACAGAGTATCTCCTGTTGATATGGCAAACTTTAGGTATAATAAGCGGGGAGAATTATACTGATATTTCTGTTGTATTCGAAGACGTGAAATTTCTTCGTGCTACTCATTTGTCAAAGGATGCGGGTGCCAACGTGCAATTACGTTTGATGGTGCAACATGGTAATTATACATTATTTTTGTAAGGTATGCAATACCTTCAGCTAGTTTGAATTTACTGAAATAACGTTTTTAGCACAATTAATAAAAGTTACTAGCTTATTATTATTGGATTAAAGTGAAATTCATATGGTATGAAACATTTGTATCACTAAAGGTACTGGACAATTTGAGATCGTAGACGGTAGCGTTGCAATTGTAACCGGAAGAATTCGTCACATGATGAACTCGCTAAAAGACAAAGTATTGCCAGAAGTTGTAAAGCAGTATAAGGATAAGTACGAAATTGACTCTCAGGAAGAATCAATGACAGCGAAAGATGTTTACAAGGAATTGAAACTTCGCGGATATCAGTATAGTGGTCTATTTCGTGGGATAAGAAGCGCTTCGATCACAGGAAGCAAAGGTCACATTGAATGGTCGGATAATTGGGTGACATTCTTGGACAGCCTGCTACAACTAACGGTTCTGAGTTCGGACTCCAGGGGTTTATTCCTTCCTACCAGTATAGAAAAACTAGTAATAGACACAGATCAACACAATACTTGTATTTCAGAAATGCCTGCAGATGACAAACGTAAGTTGAGAGTAAAATTATTAATTTTATGGGAAATATTGTAGTTTGTATATTGTAGTTACATAGGGATAAAACTATAATATTGAAAATAAAGTTTTATTACTAGCTATTCTATGGAATAATCGCAATGTAACCTAAGTTATTGAGGTGCAATGCATAACAGTGATCACTGCGATGTAAACAACATGATATCGAACGATTTAAGAAATGATCTAACCCATTTTAGTCTACTTCACTTGATAGATAATCGTAATGTAATAATGATAATACTTCAGGCGCAGAAAGTTATCTTAATGAAAATATAAATTAAATTATCGATCTTATATCGGACATGTAGTAATAATTATTAGCAATTAACCGCCACTGGTATTATGGATATGATTAAAGTGGATGTTAATAAATATTAAAATGTAAAGAAAGGGTTTGCAGATGACTGCTCCAGGTTCTGTAACTGAATCTTCTGCACATTGCGTACAGTCTTTCAAATTCAAAGCTTGGGCCACTCTGATCAAACGCAGTAACTATAATCTATATATATTTCTTCCTATATTTCAAGGAACTAGCCCGGGATCTAAAAAATATTATTACATGCCCGATGTAAAATCAATAATTTAATTTATATTCTCATTTGTATGACTCCGGGCAAGTTCCTTGAGATATAGGAACAAATATATATAGATTAAAGATATCATAATTAGAAATATTACTGATATCGTTTGATATTATCTATATCAAATAAACTTGATATTTACCACTCAGTGATTAATTTACCCGTAATTAAATAGTTTTACGATTAATAAAATAGTAATACACTGAGGGGTATAAAACATATGGAATATAATATCAGTATAATATATTATTAAGTATGATAATTCATTCTTTAGAAATAGTACAGTATGATTTACAAATATGTTTATTACCTTAGAGCTTCCCGCATATTTTAACAAAAAATGGAATATCTTGCTATGCGGTGGTGTGGAAATGCGGGGTTTGCATTCAACTCCTATAACTAGAAGAAGGCAAGTTGAAGAGTCAGTACTAGAGCTGTACAAATTTGTGGCGCATCGCGATAACAGTGAGGCATCATGGCCTGAAGTAATCAGGATATGTACACAATTGGTTCTTGAAAATCAACCACCTGTGATTAAAGTAAGGGCCATCGAATTGGTCAATGACTGTGCCAAGATGCCATTTGAAGAATTGGCTTCTCTGACACTCACGGAAGTTCTGTGTGATTTACCGATGATACAACCCGTGATTACTCTTACAACAATTGCGGGTGCATATGAGAATATCGAGTTACCTACCAACATAGAGATTACAGCTATTAATAATTTTAAACCGGACGGTGATTACTTGTTTGCAATTGGTTATAGAGTTCTGCAAAGGAGCAATGTCGAACATCTAAAATATCTCATAGCAGCGGTTAAGAATGACGGATTTATCCTAACACGAGAAAGTGCGCTTGACAAAATTGACGTTTCATACGTACAAGAACAAAGTTTAAACGTCATAATGGAGAAACGCATAAAAGAGGAATCGTTTGTTCTTTTGAGAAAGCGAAATAAAATTCCAGAGGACGTAACAGTTGTATCAGTAAATAATAATGAATTCTCTTGGTTAGAAAATGTTAAAAGTACGCTGAATGCCCAGGCAAAGAAGAAAACTAAGGAAAACATCAGAATGATAGTTGTTGCCGAACAGGAATGTGAATCTGGTATATTAGGTTTCGTTAATTGCCTAAGGAAGGAACCTGGTGGACAAGTCGTTAGAGCTATGTTTATCCAAGATCCAAACGCGCCAAGATTCTCCGTTGACAATCCTTTGTATGCCAAACAACTTCAGCTGGATTTGGCCGTAAATGTGTTGCGACCAGGAAATGTGTGGGGATCTTACAGGCACTTGCCATTACCATCGCAAAAACCACGACCGGTTCCGTGCGCTTATCTCAACCAAATGGTATAACATTAACATATTACCTAATTTGTACATTTCGAAGGACCTGAGTATTACATTCTTTTTAATTCTGCAATAGGTCCGAGGAGATTTGTCGTCCATACGCTGGGTGGAAACAGCGCTCAATTCTAAATTGCCAAATTCAAATCTCATTCGCGTAATGTATTGTGCGGTTAACTTTAGGGATGTCATGATAAGTACTGGAAGATTGCCTGTAGAAGTAATGACAAACGACAGGCGAGAGGAAGAGCACGTGTTTGGTATGGAATACAGTGGTTATAATAGTAACGGACAGGCCGTAATGGGTATAAATATAAACGGGTAATACAACATTTTTATGTTCAATCAACTTTTTTAGAAATAAAAATATAACACACACGCGCGCGCGTGCTTGCATTCATACATACATGTAGTGGGTAAAAAAAGTATTGGCACAGTTGCCTACCTAATTATACAACGTATAGTTCCTTTGAATTAAAAAACATAAAACAAGTTTTCAATATTTTTATGCATACCTTTAACATGAATTGCAACCTGTAATACTTTTGACATTAATTCCACAAGTTCGTTCGTAATTTCTGGAGAAATTATCAACTACTTATAGTACTTTTTAAAATTATTATTATTATTTATTTCTTATTCTAATTTCTGCAATTGATATATGCCCGAGATGTAAATCTAATGTAATTGCAGATTGTTATAAATTGACTTGCAACACATTGAAACATATATAAACGTTCACAATTCTTTTGAAAAAGGCTATATTCATAACCATTTACATGTTATGCGGCTCTAAGCCGTTTGTCAAGTATTTTTCTTCTCCTGTTCAGTGTTAGGTCATCGTTTAAATCTTTCTTATCCGAGGACATTATATTTTTTTTTCATTTTGTCGGCTTACATGTATTCTAGCAAAATCCAAATGGTTTTGTTGATTTTTATCATTTTTTAATCTTTTTGTCTTATTATCTTACTGAAAAGTTTAACAAAATTCAAAATGCTTTGTGCAGTTTGAGTGCAAAACGTTTGTCTTGTCATTGAACAAATTTGAAGCTCTTACAAACGCGCTTCATTGTTACTTCTCGTATAAATATCTTATTATTCTCTTACAGTTAATGACTTTGCTCTCCTTCTTTGTAGTCCATTTTTGGAAGAATTTATGTTTTTATACTTTTATATGATGTTTATCGCTGTAGAAAAATGCAATTTAAATATTTTATTGATTTTTGTGTACTTCTCGCCACCTTTACGAAGAATAACAGCAGCAATAATTTCATTTTGTATGGATAACGACAACTTGTTTTTTGTATTAGCTACATTTCTCTACAAAGTCTAAACACAAACCAATTGCAGAAATCGAGGAAACCAATTTCTATAAACGAAATCCATTTATGTCTGTACCCTTGCAAAGCATATGAATGTAAATAACTGTGGATTTCATATTAGAATCGCGTGTATGCTAGTTCGTTCTTTGGTATAAAATTTTCATACTGAAATGCATATTTTTGATCAATATTCAAATTCACTATATGGAGATATCTAGGAAAAGTAAGTGTACAAATATTTCTTTTACCCAGTGTAAGTCGTATGTGGATTTGATACTTTTCTCCAATTTCATAGTACACATCCTTTCAAGAACAAAACATGACGCAAATGGTAATAACTAACAAAAGCACTTTTTTAAACATGTGTCATTGTTTTCCATGTTAACAGATTTAATAAGCCAAAGTTTGTAAATAAACCAGATGTCCCATGCAACTGGAACCGGTTGTATATTCTAAACGGTCGGGAATAGATGTTATAAGAAACATGTTGTTCATATCACATAGTGAATAATATGCAACTAATTTTATGCACTTTTGTGCATCGACCCATCGTAAAAATGCAACCGCACTTTTTTTTTTTAAAGGAAATCTATATCTTTGATTGCACCAGTCAATACAGTTTCTTGTGCTCCACTTAAAAGTACTTATGCCCTAAACTTATTCATTAGAAAGTTATCGAAGCATAATTTTCTGGAGTACGTATACTACAAGTATTCGAATACCCCTTAATGCAGTCCAAGCACTTTCCGATCTGCTTCTTGACGTTACACAACACATTCATATTGTTCCTTTCCGTAATTTTGGATATTTCTTGCTGAATGCGTTGTTGGAACTCCTCAAGATTAGTAATGGGGTACAAATACATCGTATCATTTAGGGGTCCCCATAAAGAGGGGCGAGAAATGTGAACCCTGGTGACCGGGGTGGCCATAAGATTGGCCTACGTTGCACCAATCCATTTTCCTGCATGAATTTATTTAAATGTCTGGCAACTATCTGCGAGTTTTATGCTAGAGCATCGTCTTGTTGAAAGTATCTCACATTTTGTCGTTTACTTAGAAGAATCTCTGTATCGTGTAAAAGAACTGATCGGTCAGATTCCAGTAGGTTGAGGTACATTTGACCGATTAATGTTCCGTTAAAAAAACGTGCACCAATAACCCATTTGTCAAAAAATTCATACTAAACGCGTATGCTGTACCATATTTGATTGTTAGTAATCCTTCTGAAGTGTAGAATATCAACCAGACCACATATCTTGATTATGCCGATTGAACATCCCGTCGTTTGCGAATGTCGCCTTGTCTATGCATAGAATTTGAAATATGAAATATTCATTTTCCTGAATTTGTCATGCACCAATGCACAGATGTGTATTAAATTAGTTACATATTCTGCACTCTCTCATACCATTTCACTTTTACTTATAACATCTCTTTCTCCTCCCAATCATTTAGGAGGTACATCCAGTTCCAGTTGCGCGGAACACCCCGTATATTGCACAATGGAAATCAAAGCGAAATCAAGTTCGTGTACTTTTAACGCAATCGAACAAATTGCTTGTGATTGGAAAATACCTTGATGATGAAATACCTGAGTTTGGATAATGACTATTATCGAATACATTAAGTGTGAGAGTCTTGAGTAAGAATTATTATCGGTAAAAAAGTTCAGCATTTACCACAAGCATTTATATTGAACAGTATATTTTGCGGAAGCGCTTGTGTACTGTCACAAGGTTATTGTCATCTCATTACGATATCACAATCATACCATTACAAAATCAAGACTGCTATGATGTTGTATTTGCAGTGGCTTTAGCAATCTTGTTCACTGTGATCCAGCGCTGACCTGGGAAGTACCCAAAGAATGGACTATGCAAGAGGCAGCAACCGTTCCTTGTGTCTATGCCACTTGTTATTATGCGCTTTACATGAGCGGAAAGATGAAGAAGGGCGATGCAGTTCTCATTCACGCTGGGAGCGGTGGTGTAGGGCAAGCAGCTATTCGTCTTGCCCTTTACGAAGGTTGCGAAGTATTTACTACAGTCGGTACGCCAGAGAAGCGTCGCTTTATCAGAGAAACGTTTCCCTCCATTGACGACGAACACATCGGCGATTCTCGAAGTACCAGTTTTGAGCAGATGGTTCTTGAAGAAACGAACGGACGGGGTGTGGATATTGTCTTGAATTCTTTAACCGAGGACATGCTACAAGCATCTTTACGATGTTTGGCACCAAAAGGACGTTTCCTGGAGATCGGTAAATTTGATGCAGCCGCAAATAACTCAATAGGCATGGAACTATTCTTGAAAGAGGTCAGCCTGTATGGAATTATGCTTGATCATATGGTGAAAATAAAGACAGAAGATAAGTTTATATTACACAGAGTGCTTAGCGAGGGCATCTTAAAAGGTGCTGTTAAACCACTGATAAATACAGTTTACAAAAGGGATGAAATAGAACTTGCATTAAGGTACATGGCTGCTGGAAAGCACATTGGTAAAGTAAGCAGACGAATTTTAGTTAGCGAGTAGACCTACAAATAGAAGATCATTGAAAAAGCAATTGATTTTCATGTTATATGTTCAGGTACTTTTACAAATTCACGAAAGCAAAGCATCGTTAGACGCACCAATACCCGCACTGCCACGGTTTAACTGTCACTGTAAAAGATCATATCTGATTATTGGCGGGCTCGGTGGTTTCGGCTTGGAGTTGGCTGATTGGCTGGTACTTCGTGGCGCCAAATATCTGATACTGGTTTCGAGAAATGGAATTACCAACGGCTATCAGCGAGCTAGGACAGAACTGTGGAAATCTTACGGTGTAGAACTTTTGATTATCGTAGGGTTAGACTTATCGACGGAGAAGGATTGCAAATTTCTATTAATGTCTGCGGAGAAGAAAGCTCCGGTTGACGGTATATTCAACGTGGCTGTCGTGTTGAAGGACAATATTTGCACAAAACAAACGCCAGAATCTTTTGAAGAATCTTTCAAACCCAAGGCGTGGACTACTAAAAGATTGGACGAAGTTTCTAGAAAGTTGTGTCCCATGCTGCGACACTTTGTGGTATTTTCTTCCATTTCCTGCGGTAGAGGGAACGCCGAACAAACAAACTACGGAATGTCTAATTCTGTTATGGAGAGAATCTGCGAGAAAAGAGTGGAAGAAGGATTTCCAGGATTGGCAATCCAGTGGGGTGCGGTCGGTCACGTGGGCCTTCTGGCAGATTTGGAAAGAGACGATAAAAGCATCGTGATCGGAGGAACATTGCAGCAAAGCATATTTTCTTGCCTGAAAGTTCTCGATGAACTTCTATTGCAACAGGAAGCGCCGATAGTCGGCAGTATGGTCGTGGCAGAGAAACGTACAGGACGAAATGATCCCAATAGTATTGTTAATACTGTACTGAATGTCATGGGTAAGGTTATTTGATTATTAAGAAAATGAAAAATATTATCTGCTGTGGAATAAGAGAATGCAATCTTGTTATATAATCTCGCTTAAAGACAAATGCTTTTACTTTATCTCAGATATTTGTTTTACGAAATTTGATTGAAATATAGTTTCTTTATTAAAAGCTCAGGATAATTAGGTAATATATTTTTTAAATAAATTTTTCCAAAATGTTCTATTAAAAGAAAGAATAATTCATCTGTTAATCGAGTATGTTGTGTATTCGTACAGGGATTAAAGATTTAAAAGGGATAAGTCATCAAATTCCATTGGCCGAGCTTGGAATGGATTCCATCATAGGAGTAGAAATTAAACAAACATTAGAGCAACAGTTTGATGTTTTCCTTAGTGCACAGGATGTCCGAAATCTCACTTTTGCTAAGATCATAGCCATGAATACTCAAAAGGAAACAAAAGTTAAGAATGAAAAGGAACTGGGGAAAGCAGATCATACGTATGGATTAGATTCATTGATTTTTGCAATAGACTTTAGAAATGTTAGTCCAGAAATTTGCGTACACTTGCCATCTACGGACAAAGGGAGTAGATCTAATATTTTCTTCCTTCCTGGTGTGGAAGATTTAGCTAATGCCTTTTTTCAACTATCCTCTAAACTCAAATCTCCAGCAATTTGCATACAGGCAGGGATAAACAAAGATGCTAATGCCCATGATACTATTACAGACATGGTTAATTATCGTTTACCTGTAAGTATTATAACCTATTTCAAATTTGAGAAAACATAAGTATTTGCTATGCTAGCAGAAGTAATTGAAAAGATCAAAATCCTTACAGCACATATTAGAAACCTTACAAAATACAAGCAAGTTTTTACTTGTGGCATATTCTTTCGGGGCAATGATCGCAATTGAGCTTGCGCAACGATTAGAAATGCTGGGATTGCGTGGCCAGCTTATTCTGATTGATGGATCTCCCGAACTAGTAACGACTTTCCTGAAGCAAAATGTTGAATCAACTGCCGAAATTGAGCATCTTATATTCCATAAAGCACTAAAACGTTATAATCCCGGTGCTAACATCTCAGAGGTGAAATGCCAGATTTAAATAATCGCGATATTATAATCAACTGCTTTATTCAATCAAAAGCAGATGGTTATTGATTCACTTTTTAGTTTTTGTCGGATGTAAGCAAGGAAGATTCCTGGGAAAAAAAATGGGATATGTTCTCGGCATATATACCTGTGGAAAAGTTGGAAATGAGTAGAGAAAGTCATGGGGTGTTTATCACTAATCTTTACAAGCGCATGCAATCTATATTATTGTATAATATTTCCACGTTGCCACCTATCGCCTCATCTATTTTATTGCTAAGAGCGGCAAATCCACTTGTACAGTCTATTAGTAAAGATTATGGTTTACGAAAGGTAAAATGTTGTGCATCACGTGCAATTTTTCAGTTTCTTTTTTAAACAATATAAATTTTGTAATTCTGCATTTTAGGTGACACACGGAAAACTGGAAGTGCGCATTGTTCCGAGTAACCATTTTACAGTGTTGAATCACGATGCGGTAGCAGCGGCGATTAATAATGTCATGCTAGAGAACAACGATGCGTGTTAATCAAACTTGTTAGATATTTACCACACCACTTTTGACAACTTTTTGTTGTGCAACATATAATTTTACTACTTTAAGATACTAGCTTGAACAGTTGGTTGTGTATTATACTCGCATAAACGTAGTACTTTGTACAAAATGGTGATAAAATAAAGCTTGATCAAGTGGGAGGAGGGAGATAAGGCATGGATCAAAAGAAGAGATTCTATGTTTATTACAAAGTATTAATAAATAAAGGATAGTTAAGCCTGATATGCGCTGTAATCGTACACATTGCAATGCTCGAGGCGTGGGCTTAGCATGGTCAGCCACCACACCACGTACGATGAGCTACGACTTAGAGATCATTTAGGTTAGACAGAGAAAGAATTCTTGCCTGAATCACCTGGCAAAACGCGTGCATCAATTCCCACTTCGATTGATGACTGTGAAGGAGGTCGATGCAACTCTGAGAAGCATCACTCTGTGTTTAGTCACAAAACTAATAACATTTTTGAACCGACTGAAACCTGTGCGTTTAAACAAATCGAAACAATTATCTTTTCATCAAGAAAGCATTTTATACAAGTTGTTGCATAACGCCTT
The DNA here is from genome assembly GCA_038496175.1 of Ampulex compressa. Classification (NCBI taxonomy): domain Eukaryota; kingdom Metazoa; phylum Arthropoda; class Insecta; order Hymenoptera; family Ampulicidae; genus Ampulex; species Ampulex compressa. Next base: position 95,521 of record JBCFXI010000774.1, read on the forward strand.
AAACTGTTCCAGCATAAATGCATGAGCACCTTGCCCTCGTTCAGTACTAATACATTCTTTAATCTCACAAACCATGCAGCAGTCAAAAATGTAAAATTACAAAATATTATTTTCAAGTTCATTATATGGATGTATAATAAATAATATTACCCCGTGTACCGTTCTTTACTGGACCTTACAATCTAAAAATAATGCATATCAAACAACAATGAACTCTTTGTATTTGTTGGAGAGTATAAATTGGTGGCTAAGGAAATGGTAGAAGAACTTGTAGCATTTTAACACCGCTTTTGGGCTCACGCAGGGATTCGAGAGACGCTCAGCTCACGTTTACGCACTCTGCTCATTCTTGGTTGCCCTTCTCTCATACCTGGCGAGAGATGAACTTGGCGACGAGCGTTCGACTTCATTCCTGTCTACACAGCTCGTAGTACACGCTCTCATACTCAGTTGTCCAGCGGAAGCTCGCTCAGTTCACTGTGGCGCCCTGTCGACCTTCGTCGCTGATTACAAATTGCTTTCGAGAGACCACAGTTCAGGAATACAAGACCAAGCCCTCAATTCTTCCTAGCGTTGCCATATGATAAAACCTTATAATTTACTCTGCGTTACTGGAGTACCGCTCATACCATATGGCTGACATTCCCGCACAGGATTGTAACCGGCGATGAAAAGTGGATTTATGTCGAGAATCCTAAACACAAGAAATCGTAGGTTGATTCCACACAACCATCAAGATTTTCCCCAAGAGCAAATCGCTTCGGACGGAAGACAATGCTGTGCGAATCAACAGAGTATCGTCTACTATGAGTTATTGAAACCTGATGAAATTGTCAATATCCAGTGCTACCACCAACTACCGATCAAATTGGACCGTGCTCTGTGTGAAAAAATGCCGCAATATCGATAGATGTATAAGAAGCTGATTTTCCTCCACGAAAACGGACCTGCGCACGCGTCGATAATGATCTTAAACTTCTTGGAGACGCTCAAATGAGTGGTGCTATAGACCGAATCAATAATTTGTTCCATGACCGATGAAGGGGGGCAAGGAGAAGCTGGAATGCGATCGTGAAGATGCCAAGTGGCAGGGACCGGCTGGACCTGGTTTACCGATTCTACGCTCAATATGCGCGCAATTTATAAACTGCGCTTAAATTTATAATCATGCCCGGTATAATATATCGATATATATTGTTGTGTTGTCCACAAAAACTGGTGAATATGATATTACGAAACATAATATAAGTTATTGGCAGTATAAGCAGATGGAAAATGAGGGTATTAGCTTTAAACATTGAAAAAATGTCCTTCGAGAAGAAACTTTTGCATCTTAGTTACTTTGTATGTCTTCCTAATATCAGTTGCTCCGCCAGTTACTCCAACGAAGCAACTAAGATGCAAAAGTTTCATGCGCCGGCAACAGTGTTTTTGTTTAAATCCACCCACAAAGGACAAAGCCGTTCCGCGAACCATTAGTATCTTTTTGAACACTGACCAGAGGATAACGAGCGACAACGATAGCGAATTTAGAGGCGATTTTAAACAGCATCCATTACATAATCCTCGAACCGTTTTGCGTTCTTTCGGAACTACATCTAAACGCTATCCATCATCTTGTCGGTCAAACTGTGTCGAATTATTGTACAAATTATTTCGACACAAATACATTCCGTCAACCCGGAATTTCTGTCTCCTCGACTATCTAAGGTATGCAGATATTTTTTGAATCGCACACAAGGCTAACCTAGTGACATCCGAAACACATCTTTTTTCGAGGAGTAGAAAAAAGAATCGCTCGAAAGTATTACAGCATCCCCCGTGTAGTCATTTTCAGTGAGGGGCCTCTTTATTAGCCCAATTTCAATGAATACGCAAGTACCACTCTCTGCATCAAGATGCTCCTTTTCAGGAAATATTTTGTTATACTGTAGTAACGATATTTTATAACCGAACCGGAGCCTATTACGAAGCGTATAGCGAGTGCAAAGTCTGCAGGTATACCTATCTAAAACAGCTTACGCTAAAAGGCTAATGAAATGCGCCATTTTTAACACTATGCCATCCGCGCGTCTAATCAGGATTTTTCTGTTTAGCGCTGATAGGACTGACTCTGATCGTTTCACATGTCCCCAGCGATTTTTCGAGTTTCTCGGGGGAATCGTTATCTCATTGTTAGTTCTCATGAGCTCTCAATCCTGTTTCTCTATTTTCACGAAATTTCGAGGATGTATGTAAACAAATTCAACTCAAACATCAGACAAGCTGTCAGCGCATTCATCACGTATAACCGTGTCTTCCCTTTCGTTTGCCATTATCAAAGGGTACATGTTCTTACAAAAACAGAAAACTTGTTAATACATCTGTAACTTATTGTTGGTTAACCCTTTCTGAATTAATTATGCCATTTGGTATGATATGTATAATCTACTTCTACTAATCAAGTACCTCCAAAAAAAAATATACGTAGCGTTTAAAGAAATATAAAACATATTTATCGATACATAGATACATGCACAATGTTGACTTCAATACTGCAGTTAAATTTATCTACTGTTGCTGCAAGCCTCCCTCCTCGCCTTATTATTTCCTCTTTGCCCATGCAAAACTCTTATCACTCTCTGTAAAGAGTTATCCGTTGCCTCTTATTGTTTTCTATTTTCTCCTTTCCTTCTTCCCCCTTCACCTATCGTCCTTTTCTTTGACCTTTTTTTTTTCTTATTCTTCCCCAGGATCTTCCTAAGCTCTTCCCGCCTCATTTCTTTCAGCATCTGGCTTAGTCATGCCCCCCACCCCCACTATCATCATGGCCATCTCGCCTCATGCCACTCAGCCCTTCCGCGATTAAAGAATTTTGGCCCCACCAAAGAACATTTTTCTTTTTAAATTAATTTTTGCCACCTACTGCTAACGTCATTTGGCCTAAGATCTACTGTTTACGGTGGATTCTGAACCACCAGAGTCACGGTATACATATCACATAGAAAAACTAGAAGTGGTAGATAGGATTTGAACTTAGGCCCTTCACATGACAGTCCGAGCTTTTATCTACTACACCACCGTAACTCAAAGAACATTTATCTATTTCCTTTTTACGAGGTAGAAAGTGTGGAAAGAAATGTTAACATAAAAACTTATATCTGATAATACAGTGTATGTTCAACTTTATTGTACATTATATTCTATCACATTATAATAGGTCAACTATATTTATAAATGTTTTTTATTTAACAAATTACGTTTTCAGTAGTTTGAAAGTAATTGTAAAATTATATCACATGGTTGCATTTATTGATTCTGCAGTGCACCTGCGATAGTAATCTAATAGAAATTTTTCTATTCCTTATTGTATGCTTCAAGTTCACCATTAATAGCTGCAATCACTTTTTCGTGAGTCAATATTGTCACATGGTCTCCTGGTATAATGAATGTTTCCAATTTTCCTCGTGTAAGCTAAATTTTTTTTTGTTTCATTTTAAGTAAAACCATTACTACTGTCTTTTATATACTTTATGTAGTCCTCAAAGATTTCAAAAGATTACATGTAATAGTTACCTGTTTTAGACCACAATCTGGGCTAGCGCATTTCAGAATTTGTTCACTGGCTTTGAGAAGTGTTATTGGTGATCGTATAGGTGTGAACTGAGAGAAGTCGTAGCACCACAAAGCACGTATACGTGTGTAAATTGTGTTGTAAAATACTTTATGATTTTCCGGGTTGTTCTGTAGCTTCTGAACAGGTATGCGTGCCATTACCAGATCCAACTTTTGTTCCCATGTACCACAATTATTCAATTCAGAAAGAAACTGCAAAATTAGTAGCTACGTTACTTGTATTGTAAAGTATTGTGAATATGTCATGATATAATAAAAATGGTATAAAAGCATATGGTATAAAAAGAACATTAATTCACCTGTGATTCTGCTGAAATAGAATTGTGTACATCCAATATGTTGATGAGAAGTTTATTCTGAATTTCTTCTAAGCTTGTCGGGAAAGATTGTCGTAATAAAGTGGTCAGTACCTCCGGAGAACCATCTATAAGGATTATTTTACCAGTTAAGGCTTGTATTTCTAATCTTTGGGCAAGTTCCAGAGCGATTATAGCTCCAAACGAATGACCGACTACCACAAACTCCTGCTGTTCTTTCATATTATTTATTACATCCTAAAACAGTCACGCATAAAAACATTAAACTATTTTCTGAATCATAAAAAAGGTATAACATTTTTGGCAATTATAATCGTATTTGTGGCACTTACGGGCAAAATAAAATCGACCATATCTTGTATAGTGATGCAGTTCTGAGAGGCAGGATCTGTTCCTGCCTGCAAACAAATTGCTCGATGTTTAATCTTTGTCGATATTTGATAAAATGCATTGTTTATGCCTTCAATGCCCGGAATAAAGAAAATTGTAGATCCCTCTACTTCGTTCTTTGTTGGAAGATGTACACATAACCCAGAACTTATTTTTAGATCCCTCATTCCTAGTATCAGCAATAAAAGTTTGTCGACACTGTCTACTACATTTGTAATTATTTCTTTACTACAGTGTAACTTTTCATTGTGCTGTGCACTTATTTCGAATATTTTTGCAAAATTAAGATTTTGTATGTCAACAATGGAAAGGAAAATTTGAAAATGTTGCTCTAAAATTTGCTTGATCTCTACGACCATAATAGAGTCCATTCCAAATTCGGCTAGTGTTGTATGTAAATTTATACTTCTCAGATCTGTGAGCCCTGCGTAATATAATAATACTCTTGTTAGAAAAAATGATTTACGAACATTTTTTACAATATACATGCAGCAAACAAAATTTATCAAGTTTGTTACATGATTGTAATTTGCCATTTAACATAGTAAAGTTTCATTAGATAAGGATTTAGATTAAAATACTGTTCACATTTAATGCCACTATTACTGGAATGCTTCCTGATACTGGCGATAAGCAAATAAGATTAATAAATTCATTCTTTTCAGGAACAAGATATGTAGCTATCATTTTTTGGTCTCAAGGTTTTTTACAAACATTTCTTACCAATAACATTGGCAATGGTATTTTCAAGGCTGCTGAGATTTACACGGTCAGTGTTTTTTGCAGATACTACCATACTGCTGACTACTGGTGCATGCTGTAGCATAAAGTTCACGAGCACCTCCAAACAGGATGATATATCTTGTGGTATCGTTCCTGCGACTATGATAGTTTCATTATCTTTTTTTAAATCTGCAACGATACCAACTTCACCAATAGCACCCCATTGAATTGCCAATCCTGGATGTCCTTCTGTGACTCTTTTTTCACAGATTCTCTCCATGACAGAGTTAGACATGCCATAGTTGGTTTGCCCAGGGTTTCCTTTGCCACAAGATGTCGAGGAAAATACTACAAAGTGTCGAAGTTTTGGACACAACTTTCGAGAGACCACGTCTAATTTTTCGGTTGCCCAAGCTTTCGGTGCAAAAGACTGCGCAAATTTTTCCGAAGTTTGATTTGTGCAGAGTCCATCATTCAGCACAAGGGCGACATTGAATATACCATCTACTGATGCCACTTCCTCTGCTGACCTTAATAGAAATTCACAATCGTTCATGGTTGATATGTCTAAGCCTGTGACAATCGAAACCTGTGTGCCGTAGGACTTCCATAGTTCAATTCTGGCTCTCTGATAGCTATTCTTCAATCCATTTCGCGAAACCAGTATCAAATGCTTTGCACCACAAAAGACCAACCAGTTGGCTAATTCTAAACCGAAACCACCTAATCCCCCGATAATAACATAATTTCTATCAGGATGACAATGGAATCGTGGCTGTGCAATTATGGGTGCATCCAACTGCATCTCAGTATTACAAATTTTTATAAGCACCTGTAGATAAGAATAAACGTTCTATAACACCACGAATCGTTTTCATTTATAAATAATTACCTTTCCAATATGCTTTCCAGAAGCTACGTATCTCAGAGCGGCCTCTGCTTCTTCTTTTCTAAACACTGTCCTTAACAGCGGCTTAATGACACCATTACGCAGACCGTCTGTTAGTAAATTCCATAGCTGAATCTTTTCATCTGTGTCTGTTTCTATCAAGCAACCCAGCATAACTCTTTGAAAATTAACCTCTTTCAAAAATATTTCCATTCCTACAGAACTTTTAGACGTGAGATCAAATCTTCCAATCTCTAAAAAGCGTCCTTTTGGTGCTAGGCATCGTAAAGATGCTTGCAGTTTGTCTTCGGGTAAAGAATTCAAAATAATATCCACACCCCTGCCTATTGTTTTCTTGAGAATCAGTTGCTCAAAACTCGTGTTTCGAGAATTTCCTATGTGTTCGTCGTCGATACAAGGAAATGTTTCTCTAATAAATCTGCGCTTTTCCGATGTGCCAACAGTCGTGAATACTTCGCAGCCCTCGTGAATGGCGAGATAAATAGCGGCTTGTCCAACACAGCTGGTACCAGCGTGTATGAGAACCTTGTCACCTTTCTTCATTTTTCCATTGAGATAAAGTGCATAATAAGACGTTGCGTAGACGCATGGAACTGTGGCAGCATCCTCCAATGTCCATGCTTGGGGCACTGGCCAAGTGAGATTATTATCGGGAATGATTAAATTAGTAATACCACTGAAAATATCACATTAGTATAGAATTAATTTTCCATATACAAAAGCCTTTGGACGATGAATATTACTGATAATCATCTTTTATTTATTAGATTTTCAACATCAATTTCTATTTAGCTTAACACCTACTTTTTCAAGCTAAATTGTAAATCGTAGAAACTAAAGCAAACATTGGTGATAGATGAGAATTAAATACTGATCTTCAACATTAAATTCCAAGACCTGTGTACTCGGGTAATATTTTTATCCAGTTGCAACAAAAACTTGTTTTAATATACGTGGTTTCCCATTTAAATCGACTAACTAAATTATACGCTTACGCCGAAAAGCATTTCCGAGAAAACTCGTAGTCAACTCCAAAGCTAACACAATTTAACAATTGATAAAACACGTGATTTTACAAGAATTTGGTAAGAGTTGTATAATTTTGTCACCACCTCGCAGAACCATTTTCTGCCACTCTGCTATTATCAACAACTATTATCGAGCATTTGATCCTCTAGGATTATAATGCAGTATATACATGGTCCATTATGAAAGTAATACGCATGATTTCATTGTGCCTCAACTATTCGTCACAACAAGGTAAAACGAGTCGGGAAATGTGGTGAAGGGTCTGCCCTTCCTATGCAACCGGTTACCAGTTTACTCCAAGCAGTCTGAGTGGAAATATGTGCCTCCACGTGAAGTGTGTTTTTCGACTTTGTAACATAGTGTGATAAAGGCATTCGCTTGAACAGCGGTACGCAATCATGTTTTGGTTGCATTCTTTTCAAGCAGCGCACAAAACTTTTTGACTACCACTATTCGCTGCAACCCATCATATTTTACACATAAGTAATATGATTGTAATAGCAGAAAATCATTAGCTTCTCAAGTTCCTTTTTAATTAACTTTAGTATTGAACAGTTTAACTAGTACTATGAATATGTATTCCTATATATTTTCTTCACTCTGATATTCAAAAGTACATTTGTAACAAATATACGGGCATATTCGCCTGAGATGCTGCAGTGGTACACACCGAATCAATAATTTGTTCTACGACTCCTAAAGAGGGGCAACGAGAAGCTGGAATGCGATCGTGGAGTTGCCAAATGATAGAGACCCCCCTTCAGGGGTCATGGAACAAATTAATGAGCCCGTATACACATTCTTCCATATAAAATGTATTTTTTAAGTATTTGTATAAGAAAAAGTACTAGGGGCATCAAATAAAACGTTTCTAACTTACATTTAACTCACTTCACATATTTCATTTTCGTTTGATCCAATCTAGTACAGGCCTCTAATAAAAGCATTTAAAACAAAAGTTTCTTTGGGAAAGTCAACAAATTTCTGTAGTAATAATATAAAGAATTGAAGAGTCATTTACAAACCTACTTTACTAAGTTTAGAATAATACGTACTAATACGTATACATAGTGTTAATTTAACTGAAAAAAGAAAAAAACAAAGTTCTTCGCTATTACTGTCGTAACACTTTCATTTAAAAAATCACTAATTACATTGATCAATGCAATAAAAAGGTATTGACCTACAAAAATGTCAGAATAAAGCTATGGTGAAATAGTGAATAAAGGCTCGGATTTCCACATGCTAGATCCAAGTTTGAATTCTGCCCTTCACCTCTGGAGAATTTTTCAAACGATATGCATGTTGCAGCTCTGATGGTTCGGAATTCACCTTAAACAGTTGGTCCTAAATCAAGTGACTTTAGTAGTGGATAATGAAACTTAATTAACGCTACAGTAGCAAATATTGCTTTGTCAAAAAAGTCTTTGTCTCGCTAGATGCTATATCTAAGATGATACATATTTCAGATGATCAATGCCACATGTCAGGTAATATGAGGTGTGATCAAAAAGTAAGGTGACTTTTTGAATTTCGCGGGATACCTACTCTCGATTTCCGCTTTCTTTTTTTTCCTTATGCAGATACACTCGTTCCCGACATATGTCCACAGTTCAGCTATATAGCATCTTTTGTTTGTGTGAAAGGCATTAAGCTTGGGCGTGTTTTGCGTGTTCGGCGAATCTTTCTTGTCGAAAAAAATGCGGCAAAGAATTTGCGTCAAATTTTGTGTAAAAAATGCAATTAAGTGCTCCAAAATACTTGAAATGTTGACATTGGCATACGACATGTGCACTCTGAGTAAAAAAAAAGGTGTATAAGTGGTACAAGCTCTTTCAATAAGCCCGAGAAGATGTTCATGACAAATCGCGTTCTGAACGTCCCAGCACGACACAACAAAAGAAAACATTGAAGAAGTGATGAGAATAGTGTTGGGGAATCGTCGAATCACCATTAGAGAATGACCCCTCAAAGGGGGCAAGCAGAAGCTGGAATACGACCGTGGCGGTGCTTATTACTTTACGGTTACACGTTAAGCGCCATGCCTGTTCCTAGGGACCGGCGCTATACTTTCCGTTCAGGCCTCGCCAGTCCTTATGGACCGGCGATTTTCGTTCTCCTATCGCGGCGTGTGTATCGGTCCTTGTGTCCTTGTGAGACTGAACATTTAAATTATGCGATATCGGTTTTTGTTTGGTCAATGCTTTAAAGAAAACTATATAATATTTAAAAACATTAATGTAATTTATTAAAACAAGATAAGCAAAGGTGAGGTATTTATGTACATTGATTACAAAAGGTTATTACTTTTGGCGTTACATTTTTAGCTATCTTTGGTCCTAAAATTCGTGTATTCTGATTATAGAATTCGGTGCAGTATCTTCTAATTTTGTGCGCACTGCTTTCCTTCTGTTCCAAATTGTCTATACTCTGACTCGCCTATCGGCGAGCGGCCCGGCAGGGCCCACCTGATGGCTAACTGTGGCTTGAACGGAATGGCAATATTCGACAAAAATTAAAAGAACTTTGCTCGGAAATTTTAATGCATCTATCGTATAGATCGAACTTGGCATTGTCGGGTTCTTTCGGATTATGCAGAACTGAGTGAATGGAATTAGGTTAGTTTCAGAAGAGTGCAAGAACCACTACGCAATGTTTTGCTTAGGTGCCACATCTTAGGTACCAAGTTCTATTATGACTGAAATATAGGGGTGTTGCACGAAAAATGGCCGATCATCGTGAACAACCACCGTGGGTTGTGAATGTTCCAAATAAGAACTCTGGCTACCGTTAAACGCAATCCCCGGAAAAAGACTGCATTGCGGCATGACTGCGCAACAACCCAAATTTTTCCATGCCACCTATGTTACTTTAGTGCTAATGATCAGGTTCTCGGGAATATAAAATTTCAACCAAATTTTTTTCTTACCATCTTACAGTGAGACCCATAACTGCACGTCCGGCATTGTCGTATCCACTGTATTCAAAACCTAAAATGCCTTCTTTCTCCACTTTGTTCCGCTTCTTTATCTCTGAGTCCAGCTTCCCAGTGCAATTCATTACATCTTTGAAATTAATTGAGGAGTACATGACACGGACAAGATTCAATTGTGTTGAATTTATACACAGAGGACCTTCAAACCACTGTATTGACGATAAGTCCCCATGGATCTGTTGCACCGTTATAGGGTATTAATGATTTGTATCATAATCATAAAGTGTGTTACCTTCAATTGATTGAAAACATTATTTACGTACTACTTGGTGTAAATAAGCGTGTGTGACATATTTCGGTTTTAAAGGCAATAACGGCAAGTGCCTATAAGAACCCCAAACATTTCCTGGACCTAATACATTAATGGCCAAGCCTAGTTTTATTTGTTGAGCGTAAAGCGGATGTTGAATAGAGAACTGTGGGGCATTCGTATCTTGAATAAATACACTTCTAACCATTTCTCCTCCAGGCTCTTTCCTCAAGCAATTGACAAAACCTAATATACCAGATTCGAATTCTTTCTCAGCAACTACTATTATGCTGGATTTATCAGGAGTTCCTTTCTCTGCTTCTGTGCTCATTATATGTTGAATCTCTTGTAGCCAGGAAAATTTGTTATTATTCATAGTTACTATAGCGAATTTTTCCGAAAATCGCTCTTTCTTTTTCAAAAGTATGAACAACTCATTGCTACAACGTTTTTGCAATATCACATCCAAATCATGATTTTCCAGAAGTGTACGATTAATTAGAATTTTAGCATTTTCACGTGTTAAGAAAAAACCGCCGTTCTTAACGGCAGATAGTAAAGTTTTCGAATATTCAAATTTGTTCCTTTCGAGAAGTCCATAACAAATGGCAAGTAAGTAGGCATCATTAGCCTGGAATTTTTCTGTTGTTGTCACGGTTATGTTTTTGGGCAATGTTGTGTCTGCGTATGTATCTGCTTTCTTGACAAGAGTGACATCTAACTCTATTGTAGGTAAGTCGTTTTCAATTTTGACAATGGATACACAAGCAAGATCGGCGGCAGAAACATTGTCGCAATCGTCGATAAATTCAACAACTTTTACTTTGGTTGTTGACATTTGATTTTCGATTGCCAAATGTGTGCATAAGATGATCGCTTCTTCTCGGGATACCTCGGCATTGTCGCGGTGAGCGACAAATTTGTATGTTTCAAGTACAGGATGGACAATTGATCGCTTTTTCATTATAGGAGTAGTCTTCAATCCCTGTATTTCCAAGCCACCTGATATGACTGTATCCCATTCTTTATAAAATTGAGCTGGTATTTCTACGGTAAGAAACATTACTTGACATATTATGGAATAACTGTAATCAAACTGTAGATTACAATGTAATTATACCGTTTTTCTGAAGAATCTTACAAGATATTTCAATAAGCGCTTTAATAAAGATATCTTTTGTCTTAGAGTAGTGTTTTCATATCAGACATTGAATTTTCCGCCATTAATTTTGAAAGAATTGTATGATTAATTTATTTATATCTTAATAGATGTGTATGTCATCACTAAAAATTTATTAATATATTAGTAGTATTTATTTTTATTATTTTGTATATAATATTTTGTTATAAAGCAATTTTCTTGAGCATCAGACAGCTCATTAAAAGATACTCTATCTAACAAGTGTCAGTTATATAGAATTGAATGATATACAAATATATAATTGGAGAACAAACGGGAAGCAAATCTTATTTTGGCAGCAATAACTACTAAATGTAATCAAAGAATATTATTGATACTAATATTACTTATAACATAGATCAATTTAGTGTAATGTTTTCAGTGTCACTATCCAGCAAACAGTACAAGTGATTCAACTTACGTTTGCTACCGTCATCTGCAATGGAGATACAGCTTTCGTGATGTTTTGGATCTATTATTATCTTTTTTATGGCAATCGGTACAACCAAATCTCTTGTGTCATGCGTAAGGAGTGTTAGTTGTAATACATTATCCATGAATGTCACCCAATTATCCACCCATGCGATATGGCCCTTGGCTCCATTGATCGACGCTCTGTTTAAACCACAGAATAAGGCGTTATACTGATAACTCCGAAGCGTCAGTTCTTTGTAAATATCGTTTTTAGTCATCCATTTGCTTATATCGACATCTTCGTCAAGACTGCTGTACATCTGCAGCATTTCATTGGGTATTTTCTCTTGTGATAGATCACTTATTTGATGAATCTTTCCAGTGACAATAGGAACACTGTTTTCTGTGATTTCAAACAATCCAGTACCTACAAAGTTTGTAGCAGTAAAAAAAATTTAATTAATTAGATCATAAATAATTCAATATGAGTATAATAGAAAATGATAATTAATTTATTGGTATAACCACTTAACGGTCCAATTTTTTTCCATACTTTAGCCTGGGTAATTATATCTTAACATGAAACTACATACTCATATATATATATAACAAATTTTTATTGACATTTATAATTCATCATTCAAGAACATTTTTATTACTTAACATTGCTACAAAATTTATAGTAATTCATACGCTAATTATACTGAATCAACATAAAATGTACGCAAGATTTTTTGCAATTCAAACTATTTTCTGATAAAGTCGGAAAGCAAGTTTAAAGTACTTTAAAACATTGAGCGCGGCGCTGGTCCCTGGTGACCGACAGTCAACTTTGATTTGCCGGCGCCGGTCTTTGGGGACCGACAGTAAACTTTCTGTTTGGTCGGCGCAGGTCCCTGGGCCCCACAGAATTAAAGTTAAAAAGTAAATGTAGACATATCAATGAAATTTACTAACACACTCTAAACAAAAATGTGGCTTGGATTTACACATATTGCAAAACGTGACAATTTTTTGGTAACATTTTTGGGTATCTTGCATTCAAGTAGTTTTGAATTGTTATCATAACATCCCGCATGATATCTTCGGTTTTTATGTACGTCTCATTCCTTTTTGAGTAACTTATGAATTTATCTTTTAACTTGGATTGGAATTTGCTCATCTAGATGCCTACTCAGTGCGTGAAGTCGTTTACTTTGAAATCACGGATCATCCTGTTTCATCATATCACCTGAGCTCTTGCTCGCAGCCAGCTGAACAGAAACGACAGCAACTTCTGCGCCACGCTCAACGTATTAATAAACCTTAATGGGAGCTACGGTGGTGTAGTGGATAGAGGCTCAGACTGCCACGCGGCAGACCCGGGTTCGAATCCCGCCCATCACCTCTGGTTTTTCTATGTGATATGTATACCGTAGCTCTGGTG